>JAABNY020000095.1:2565595-2576338 GCA_015164015.2 Brevimyrus niger | reverse complement strand
GTTGCCCCCCCCCCCACCTCACACAGCCGCCCCCAGAAGAGCAGATAAATGGGATCCTGCTGGGATTCCGGGTCTGGTACAGAGAGCTGCTGTATGACCGGCTCCGCAGCTTCTCCGAACGCTCTGTCGACGGCCCCGCGGCCCCCTGGACCGAGCTGACCTGTGAGTGCCTGGTGGACCCCCACCCCCGGCCCATATTTGCTTTCAGATGTTTTTCAATGTTACCAACGTTCCAGTTACCCACACAGTGCGTAGTAAACCACCTGTTTCTTAACCGCTAAACCCATCGGGTTTACGTCAGCGACAGGCGGAGCACACAGTGGGCCAGTGTGTAAACATAGACAAGCAAGCACACTTACATGCACACGCTCACGGGCCTGCATTACACTGTGATATCTACGCACACTTGTGTGGACACGTATTACATGCGATATCTGTGCGCGATTGCACGGACATGCATTTCATGCGATACCTGTACACTCTTGCACAGACATGCGTTACATGCGATATCTGTGTACGTTTGTACAGACACCCCTACTCAGTCACCCTCATACCTTTCAGGGTCCTACTGCTTACTGTTTAGATTTTGCTGTGGTCCAGTTCTTTCTGACGTGTGACCACTGCAGTGCACTGTCAGGCAGTGTGACAAAGGGCACTAACTCCTCTCTCTCCCCCCTTGTCTCCCTGTCTTTTGACCCCAAAATCTTCACCCTGCTCCCTCCGCCTCCCCCAGCCCCCTACAGCGTACGCAACCTGAGTGATACATCTCAGACTCAGCATGAGCTGGATAGTAAGTCTTCACACCTCATTCCTTCTCTCCCAATTCGTCTCTCTCTCCCTCCCTCTCTCTGTCTCTCCCTCCCTCTCTCTGTCTCTCTCTCCCTCCCTCTCTCTGTCTCTCTCTCCCTCTCTCTGTCTCTCTCTCCCTCCCTCTCTCTGTCTCTTTCTCCTTCCGTCCCTGTCTCTCTCTCCCTCCTTCCCTGACTCCTTCACCTCCTAGTCTTTCTCTCCCTCATTCCCTTTCTCTCCCTCCGTCTCCATCTCTCTCTCTTTCTTTCTTTCTTTCTTTCTTTTTTGAGCAAGGCTTAATCGTACATTTGTGCTAATAAAGAGTCAAGTCTCTCTCTCTCTCTCTCTCTCTCTCTTTCTCTCTCTCTCTCTCTCTCTCTCTCTCTCTCTCTCTCTTTCTCTTTCTCTCTAACCCTTATTTCCCCTGTACTCATTGCCAGGGCCCGATGCCATCTGTGTTATTTTTGGCGTTTGTTTCTTACATAAAGACACGGTCAGCGCTGCAGTCAGTGTGCTCCCAACATCTGCTAGGTCACTGCCTCCTGTCACCCAGACCGTTCTAAATATGCTGTTTACTCTGCTGTTTTTCTCTTGTACTTTCTGTAGATGCTGTTCCTCTCGAGTGCTGCTCAGTATGAAGGACACACACACACACAGACACACAGACACACACACACACACACACACACATTTACCCACTTATGGAAATAACATGGTCAAGCTTCAGCACAGTAGAAAGCCCTCTGCAGCCCAACTCTGGCTGCCTTTCTTTGTAGGACCCAGGCTCTGACCTGCCTTTTCCTGGGGGACCATGGGCTTGGGCCTGCCTTTCCCAGTAGGTCCATGGGCTCTGACCAGCCTTTTCCTATAGGTCCATGAGCTTGGGCCTGCCTTTTCCTATAGGTCCATGGGCTTTGGCCTGCCTTTCCCCGTAGAGCCCCAGGTTCACATGTTGCTCTGGTGTAGGATCCAGCTCCTCTCTGCCTCCCCATCTCCCAAAAAACTACCAGAATGGTAGTTGAGTGGATCCATTTCCTTGGGTCTCCCCCCATCAGGTACTGCGCTGAGCTCATGCAGGAAGCCCCTGCACTTTTTATTAGGACATAAGCCAGGGAATGAGAGAGATACTGATACTTCACCCTATGCTGCAGTATTCTTCTGCCATCCATCTTGCATCCCTTTTCTACTTCCTCTCCAATGTTCCAGGATGTTCTGGGCCAGACCCCTCATGCGGAGACGTCCCGGCCAGCGCGTCTCTGTGCAGCCCTGCCTCATGTCTGCGCGTTTTGCCCCGCAGGCCTCAGCAAGCACAAGAGATATGAGATCCGGCTGAGTGTGTTCAACGCCGTCGGGGATGGGCCCACCAGCGCGCCCCATGAGGTCTTCGTGGGCGAGGCAGGTAAGATGACCGGTGGCACAGAACCTTCCAGAAATCCCCCCAAAGCCATGATGCGTTGCACAGGTACACTGCGATGCATCTAGACAAACATTTACAGGGAGATGTAAGAACTGTCTGAGCTGCGGCTGTGTTGAGTCTCCCCCGAGTCCCTTTTGATCGCCTGAATTCCTGCCTCTGATCTCTGAGCAAACAGAAGGTTACCATCCACCCCCAATGCAAGTCAAATCCAATCTGTCCTTTTTAGTAAAGAGCCCTAATTTTTATCTTTACCCCCCCCCCCCACCTCCCTGACATGCAGTTCCTACAGCTCCACCCCAAAAGGTTGCTATTCAATCAGCTACGGCCACCCAGCTTGACGTGACGTGGGAACCCCCTCCACTAGAAACTCAGAATGGGGACATTCAGGGGTATAAGGTAAGCTGGGGGGGGGGGGCAGAATGTGAGGGTTGATTGTTCACTTCGCACTTTTATTATGATTTATAGCTTCCATTATAGAAGCAGTACTGGCAAGAGCGAGGAAGCGGAGTGGAGACAGAACAGACAGCATTTTATCCACAGAGCCGATCCTGTTACTTCAATTTGTAGGGGGCACCATTACACGCACTCACTCTGTTGGCATTCAGTCTTTAGCTCCAGCATAACCATGCTATCCTGCCCCCCCAATGCCCCCACTTTAGATCTATTTCTGGGAGTTCCAGCGGCGAAACGAGACGGAGCGGCTGCGCACCCTTTTCCTGCCAGAGGGGGGCGCCAAGCTGAAGAACCTGACAGGCTACACCACGTACATGATCAGCGTGGCGGCGTTCAATGCGGCCGGTGACGGCCCCCGCAGCCCTCCCACCAGGGGGCGCACCCAGCAGGCGGGTAAGGAGGGGCCTTTGCCATGTGTGCTCTTTTATAAACATTTATGAACACCTGCTCCTTAGTCATCACTCCCCCTGCTGGTGCAATAGCCTGAATAAAATACTGCATACAAAGTATATTTAAATGATGCCCATCATTAGGACAGAGTTGGACCCTCCTGAGGGTAAACAGGATGCGGGGTTCTGCAAGGGTATCTGGGCAGGGGGCAAAAGAAAACCTTCCAGACATCAAAACACAGGTTAGTCCTGTAGCCTACAGTCCTACAGGAGCCTACAGGATGGTGGGCTACGTGATGAGAAGCAGACTCCAGGCTATGGGGAACGGGCTGCTCCTCCGGCTTTTAGGACACGTCCGAGGTACCGGGAAGCTGCCAACCCTTCAGCGGAGAAGCCCAGCCAACAGCATGAGGGAGACGGCTGCCAAACTCCCCCCCCCCCCCCGCTCCCCACAGGAAGGCCACCATCCAGCCTCTGGAAAATACGTTTTCCATTCCTCCTTTCTGAAAGGGAACTTTTCTCATTTTTTTAAATCCCATCTGGGTATCTTCTCGGGGGTTGGCTCAGCGGCACCACGTTGCCATAGATACGGAAGCGTCTGACAGCCATGTCTAGGGGAGAGGGGAGGGAGTCTGGGGACGATTTTTTTGCCAGGGTGGCACAATGGGGCCTGTGTTTCGCCGTCCCGGGCCCTTCCTCGACCATCCTCAGTGACAAAAGGGCAGAAAAAGCATTTTCTTTGTGGCCCCCTGCGCCTCTGAAGGCCCCGAGCGGCTGGCCCCCGTCTGTAAGACCCACTGAGGCCGGAGCAGACTGTGAGAGTGACCCACAGGCAGGAAGGCTGCTTTTCTCCGCCTCACCATGCCGGAGATGGTCTGCCGCCCCCCCCTCAGGGCTTCCTGACTGCAGTGCCTCCCCCCACCCCCCCCACACTAGCGCGTTTGGCTGCATAAACAAATGCGCCTTTTTCCATCATCTCCCTCCTCTGCTTAATCTCTCTGTACATTTCCATGCTGGAATTCAAACCCGTGGAGGACTAGCTTAGACCACACAAAGACGTGGCTGCTACTGGCCGCCATTTTTTCCTCTCCAAGGGGGCTGACTCACTCTAATCCTGTTTCTGGAAGCGTGGCATTCGGCTCGGTGTGGCCTTCAAATGGCACAGGTTTCCCTCTGGGAGTCAGCGAGGTGCACCCTCATCTCACCTTGCTGTGTGTAACCCCGCCCCCGTGATCTGACTCCGCCTACGTTGGCCCATCCCGTTTCCTCTACCGCAGCCCCCAGTGCTCCCAGCTTCATCCACTTCAGTGAGCTCACCACCACCTCCGTCAACGTGTCCTGGGGGGAGCCGCTGTATCCTAATGGCATCATTGAAGGGTACCGTCTGGTCTACGAGCCCTGCACACCTGTGGATGGTAAACTCCGCCTCCCCCCAGTACCGTTTTAAAAATACACAGTTAATCTGTCACCTCTGAGTAACCCCTCCTGATCTAGTGCACACATGTGTTAACCTGCCTACGGTGTTGCAGAACGCCCCCCGAAACGCACCCCGTTCTAACCGGCTTGTGATAACTCCCTCCCAGGCATCAGTAAGATTGTGACGGTGGACGTGAAGGGTGGCGCCCCCTTCTGGATGAAAATCAAAGACCTGGCCGACGGCGTCACCTACAACTTCCGCATCAGGGCCAAGACCTTCACGTACGGCCCTGAGGTGGAGGCCAACATCACCACGGGTCCGGGAGAAGGTCAGGGAGCCCCTTCAGGAAGCCGCTTCACCAGTCCTCTCCGGGTTTCAGCTTCCGGTGCCGATCCGCTGCCTCTGGGACCCGAGCGGCTTCTGAGCCGACAGTGTCACCGAACCGAGCTGGTCTCCGTCTGATCGGCCGAGATGCGCAGAGATGTTGGCGTCCTCCTCATTGAATATCTATGGAGACGTGTATAATTCTATATAATACTCATTATTAGGAGTATCACACGTCAAGATGATGCATCCCTGTTAACTCAGAACTTGAACATTTCCAACCTACTTTAAAAAATACTGCAGATCAACTGAACGGAATGGATTTGTAATCAAAACAAAAGCTAACTCCGCTAGAGTTTGATACCTGCATAACACAGTATCACAGACATGCAACAAAATAAAATAATAATAATACTAAAAATAATAATTGCACGTAGTAAATCATGATGTACACTGGGTGAACGCTTTTACTGAGCAGACCCTTCTGCAGTGGAAAATCAAAGGGAGATGGAACCGCTCTGTATCTCGTCTCTTCACAGTACGCCTCAGATACCGGTTGGTTCCTGGACACCAGTGGAAAAGCACCATTACTGTGACATTGAACCATCTCTCATATTTTAATTAGGATATGACCGTCCTAGGGATGCCCTCCTCCCGCTCCTCACCCCCCCCTCTCACCCTACCACCGAAGCCACTGGTTCTCCTATACACCCCCCCTAAGATTCTCCTCACCCCCCCTCTCACCCTACCACCGAAGCCACTGGTTCTCCTATACACCCCCCCTAAGATTCTCCTCACCCCCCCTCTGTCTCACCCCGCCCCAGGGGCCCCTGGTCCTCCTGGAGACCCCTTCATTTCACGCTACGGCGCGGCCCTCACGATCCACTGGACCAGCGGCGACCCGGGAAGGGCGCCCATCACACGCTACGTCATTGAGGCCAGGCCTTCGGGTAAGTGACTAGGAAAGGGGAGGGGGGGGGGGGAGTTCCTTAGAATTTTCTGGGACCGTCTGTGAGGCACATGGCGTGTCTGCATCAAATGATGGACCGCATAGCAGATGTGCACAGGAGCAGGATCAAAGGGCAATGGGGTGGGGGTGGCAGGGCAGTGTGACAAGTGGCAGTTCGACCGCGTTGAGTGCACTGTGACTGTGGGGGTATTGAGTTTCGATCTTACTCAACAATGAGCTAGGCAGGGGGCCACGCAGGGACGTGTGCAATGGCAGATTGATTACATCTTTTAAAGGGCCAGTGTGCAGATTGGGCCCGGGGGCGGGGGGGGGGGGCGGTTACACAGCATGCACACCCTCCGATGCCGCAGGGAAACACCATGTCACAGGGGAATGTCGATCAAGGCTATCACTTACCAAGCATCCTGGAGGAGAAGTCTGTCAGCCTATAGCTAGCTGGGAGCCCCCTCCTAGCTGACAGCTCTAGGACCCAGGGGTGACCGGCAGGCGAGCTGTAAGTCGCTGCGTTCTATGGTTCCGATATGGGGGCCTTATGAGGCTCCACACCGATGCCGCGAGCACAGAAAGCAAGGTCTGGTGGCTCTAGGCAACCTCAGCTCCTCCCAGGCAGCCCCTAACCCGCCCCCCCCACCATCCCACCCGACACAGATGAGGGGCTCTGGGACATCCTGATCAAGGACATCCCCAAGGAAGTGACATCATACACTTTCAGCATGGACATCCTGAAGCAAGGTGTCAGCTATGACTTCCGGGTCATCGGTGTGAACGACTATGGTTATGGGTCCCCCAGCCCCCCATCGCCGTCCATATCAGGTCGGCCGTCACGTAAATTCCCACTTGCTCCGCTTTAGCAAATCATTCTGCAGCTAAAACTGTTCTCTTAGAAATTCTTCAGAAGGTCTGCGGTGTGATCAAACGAAAAAAAAAATGTGTCCTCCAGCACAAAAGGTGGCGCCCTTCTATGAAGAGTGGTGGTTTCTGGTGGTGGTGGCCCTGGTGGGCCTCATCTTCATCCTCCTGCTAGTGTTCATCCTCATCATCCGAGGACAGAGCAAGAAGTACGCCAAGAAGTCCGACTCAGGTGAGCAGGGCCAGAACCCTAGCGAAGGTTCCAGACCTGTAATCCCCTCCATGATAATTGTGACTAGTCATTGGCTGCTTGTAGGAGTTATATTACCTTTGACTGAAAGTCTAAAATAATTTGAGTTCTCAAAGGCTGAGGTCTATAATCCCCGTTTCCTTGATGACTGAAGCTCAAATTCTTATCTAGTATTTGAAGGCCTTGGAGAAGACATCTGAAATCTACGAACAGTTTCTCTCGGGGTCTCAGAGGATCATCATCAGTAAAACTCAAATAAGAAGCCTTTAAGCGCTTTTGTGCTCAGCAGACCTGTAGCAGGTCTTGCTTTACTGGGTCTCTGCGCTTCAGTCCCCCTTGACTCCCTCTTACTGCCGTCTTATTTGAGGGGCGATGCCCCACTGACAGATGTCAGGGGCGTGGAGAAGGTCCCGCTTCACCGAAGGCTTTTGGGAGTCCTGTGGTACTCCAGCGAGGCGCCTCCGATCGGTCACATAAAGCCCTCAGTCCAGATGTGTGGAGGCAGCTGGACCTCGGAGGGAAATCCGTGATAGATAGTAATCGGGGGGGACGGGGGGGGGGACGGAGAGAACGCCAGCAAGAGTGGGGAGAGAAGAGAGTGAGCGAGATAGCAGGTGAGGGGAAGAGGGGGCCGGCCTGAGAGCTGAGGAGGCCGGCTTGCATCCGACAGCAGCATTCTACTCCTGCAGAGTCAGCATTTAGCAAGGAGTCTCGGCCAGCTTGGGTTCTGCACGGGTCAGGAAACATCATTCTGGCAGAGAGGGGAAACACAAGAGGCCCCTTTTTATGGGATACAAAGAGGGACTGTCAAGGGGAACCCCCCCCCACACACACACACACACACACTCACACACACACACGTACACCCAACACCCACCCTCACATTCACCTTGACCAGAAATGTTTGTTTAACCGCGACTCTGGTGGTAGACAGTTGTGGTGGGTTTAGGGTCATCAGGTCAAAGCTGACACTCCCGTCTCCCTGAGTTCCCACCTCGGTTCTCACCTCGGTTCTAGGGTCTCGCCCCGTGACTCGGGGGTCGTAAGACCTGCACGTTCGCCCCAGATGTATAAACGAATGCTGACAGATTAGAGGACGTTTAAAGTTCCTTTGGGTCTGGCCGATAAAATGCTGAAGAAGGAGTCTTCTGTCAGTGCTGAGCAGCCGGGTCCAGCCTCGCAGGACTGCGGTCCTATAGATATCGCAACACATTTTAATTAGCTGCTAATTTGGGCTTGAAAGACCTCACTCAAGTGATGGGGAGGGTAAAAAAAAACACGTCTGACGTAGATCAAAACCAGCACAACCAGGACTCTAGGGCTGCAGCTAGGACTCTTCCTTTGGGGTCATAAATGTACCCATTTGGACTGCCCTGCGGAACTTCAGAAACTAGTTTCTCTCAAATAGTTCAAACATATTCTAAGTTCATGATGCGAGAAGTATTTTGATTATAACAGTGTTGCTTTCTTTAAATATCACACGCAAACTAAATCGAAGACTCTTTGAATGTTGATCCGTCGACCCAGAAATCAATGCACTACATAATGGGAGCAGGTGACAGGGCTCAGTCTTTGGGCTTGGATTTCTGGATTTTCTTAATTTCTAGTCTGTTAGGGATCCACTTCCTAGTTCCAAGTCCGCAGGCGTCCTGCCTTCTCCCATCTCTTGCGCCGCATTTACTTCCTCCACCTGCGCATCTCTTTCTGGGGCTGTCCAATCAGTGAGCAGCCCTAACTCGAACTACTTCCTGTTCGCCCTGGTGCCTTTTCCATTGGACACAGCACCACCAGACATACGTGGCTGTTTGCTGTCGGGCGGCCCAGCGTGGGTCACACGCGTTCTGTACACAGGGGTATCTCAGTTTCTTGTGACAGAACGGTCTTCGTTTACAAAAGTAGTGTCAAGTCAATCCCCAGTTCAAAGGCATTTGGCAGCTATCACAGCTCACATTCCGTGTGACTCTTTTCATTTACATTTTGGAATTTCCCCCCCCAGTCCTCTAAGCACATTTCCTCCTACCTCTGCCAAGTTTGACCCAGAGCCTTTAAGGACAGCAAGCTTCAGGTCACACTGGGCACCTCTAATGAAATTTCCTGACTTTGAGTCTTGCCTCTTCTTTGTAATGTGTGACTTGAGGTTTGGCTCCTGGCTTCCACACTTGCTCCCCCAAGGATTTGATGCCAGCCATCTTGCCCTAACTGGCAGAAGCCCTTCCCAGTTCCCTCGCTGAGATGCGACCCCCCACAGAAAGATGTTGAACTTAGAGATGGTGTTACCTGGGCAATAGACTGTGTTGGGTTTAAACCAGACTTAGTGCTTTTCTTTCACGCCAAAGTACTGTGGCTTTGTCCAGCTACAACAACGGCCTCCATAAGGTCTCGGCATCTGCCGTGTGACTTCTGGCAAATTAGAGGAGTGCAGTAATTGTGGCCTTTGGGTTTAATCACTGTCTCAGAAGGGTCACTGAAGAGGATGAATACTTACGACTTAAGCTCTTCCATTTGAAATGCGTAGTATCTTTCTAAACACATCTAAATATTATAGGTTGTTGCTCATGTACGAAAATAAAATAATTCCCTATATTTAAACTTTACAAATCGTAAAATGAGACGTAAGCAGTGGGATGAATACTTGAGGGAATTATGCTTTTATTGTAGAGTTTGCAGCAGTTAAACATAAAAAAGTAAGAGTAGTGAGTGTAGTGACTGGCGTTAGATCGGTGCCTTCGCGTGAACGACCCCCTTAAGACTCCTCTCGGGATTCCTGCTGCTGGTCCTGTGATCTCAATCTGCCCCAGGAAAGAATGTCTGGCTGTGTAAGTAATGCTGCCGGCTCCTTTGTGCGAAGGGCTCAGTTGATCCTGTCTCCAATGCGCAGGGAACAACTCCAACTGCAATGCGCTTACACATGGTGAGATGGTGAGCCTGGATGAGGGCCGCTTTCCCGCCCTGGAGCTGAACAACCGCCGGCTGTCCGTCAAGAACTCCTTCTGCCGCAAGAACGGCGTCTACACCCGGTAAGAGTGAGTGCGGGTGCAGGTACACGTGCTGTCATCCGTCCATCTGCCCGTCCGTCCTTTCATCTGTCCATCTTCACACAGCTTTCTCTGCCCCTGCAGCCCATCGCAGACAGCGCTGCACTTAAGGACCGACTGATTATAACTTTGGTTAAATGATGCCAGGTTGCATTCTTCGCTGATCAAATGAAAATGTGGGTCCATTTATGTTTTTTCTTAAGGGGAAACAATGTAAATGAGACCATAGTCTTGAAGAACACAGAGGAAATAATGACCTTATTCTCCGAACTCCTGATCCTAGCAACAAATGGTGGAATGCAGCTGGTTTAATTAAACATGTATTGCAGCGCAGAAGCACACAAACGCTTGCTTCTTAACAAAGCCGCCAGCTGAGTGGTTCCAGGAACCTGTTCAGCTTCATCTCTTTGTTCTGCTAACTGGTTCCTAAGAGGGAAAACGCGACTTTCAGCACTAATCCATTCATTCTCTCGGCTAAGTGAATCGTACACTATCGTTTAGGGTTCACGTTTCATGGTGGGTGGGCAGTGACCCCCTCTCTTCCGGGCATTGCCCAGGAACGGACAGGTGTTCTGCATGAGGAGATCAGCGTGCCCCCACCCCCACACCCCCCCAGGCACAGGACAGTATGGGGGATATCCCCTGAGAACCGGTATCTACTTTTTTGCACCGTGTTTACGTGTAATAGAGGAAATGCCCCAGAGTGCAGGATTCACTGCTGCTACAATGCGTGTCTGCCTCATGCAGGGATAACAGCTCAGCATTTTAGCTCTGGCTGATGTTCCTGCTCCCCTAAAGCTGTTCTCGGTCATTTATCTCTCCTTGGTCCTTCCTCTCCTTTTATAAGGGG
>JAABNY020000095.1:2543649-2554318 GCA_015164015.2 Brevimyrus niger | reverse complement strand
GGAAGCTGACCCAGGAATATAGCTCACTTTAGGCTGCTGTCCCAGGGGGTGAAATCATTTGATGGGCAAGAGGTGCGGGATCGAGGTCACGCCTAAATTGTGATGGGGGGGGGGGGGGGGGGGGACTATGATCGCCAGTGACTGAAAAGGTCCAGATAAATTAATTTGTAATAATAATAACAATGGATACATTTACGATGAATTGTTATTACACATCGATATGACTAACGCAAGCCACATTTTCAGATATAACATTACAATATAATTTATTTTTATTGAACTTATTATGCTTGAGTCGCATTTTCATCTGACGAGTAGGGGGTGCTTCCCTTAGTCTCCCGTGAAAAATCGCCCGTGCCCCGGCAAATGGGGAGCTTGTGGTTCGACGCCGAAGGCCGGATCTCAGACAGGCAGCCTTAAGTGAGTGTCAGATTCCCCTGAGCAGGTGGCGGGGACCGGGACGCGGCCACCGGACTGTGACGCGGAAGGGGTCGGAACACAGCCGCTCCACACCTTACGACACGTGGTGTCATCGAGTCTAAAGGTGTACGGCTGACTCCCAGCCTGTGTCACACTTCTGGGCTCTATATCTGCATCCATCTTCTATTCCTTAGGAAGGTGGGGTTTGCTATCTTGTCTTGTCTTATCTTGCTATGCAGGGGGGCAAGAAAGGAGCCCAGTCCATGCGCTTGACTGCCCTGCTGGGGAAACCAGTGACCTTAACGACTAGCATGACAACAACGTTAACCACATGACCGCGTGCATTAGGCAGACTACTATAGGAGCATATAAACACACAGGCCGGACATGCCTCTTCTAATCAGGTGAAGGGACCAGGTAGGACCCCTGATGGACTCAAAGGGGCTTCCAAGGCTCGTCCCAAAGGCCGAGGTTGTCCACGGCGCCCCCGACAGGACGGAGACGCAACTTCTGAGTCACAAATCACTTTGAAGGCGTCACGCGCATTCCATGCGATTTCTGCGACCCTTTGCCCTGCCCATTCCGTCAGAGGACTTGGGAGGAGTAAAATGTTCGAGGACAAGGGGTATGTATGACCTAAAATAAGCCGTGAACAGCAACATTACACCTGGGCCCTTCCTCCATTTCCAGCAAGCACGAGATTTGTAAGCGCTGCTGCCGTCAGAGATGGTGAAGGAGAGATTGGAAGATCCTAGGAAGAAGGCAATGAATATGGAAACAGAAATAGCTATTTCTGTCACAAGCTATTTCTGCTTTTTGTTTTGTTTTTTTTTCTTTGAGAGGGTCCTGACAGGACTCATGACTACGAGAACCAGCTGGTCTGGGTCGGCCCACGTGACCGTGAGCGGCGTCCACCCAACCCCTGCAAACCAAGCATCGTACAAATGTTCTGTCACTGTTCCCAGATGTCCAAAGCTAACAAAAGTACAAGTCCACCTATAAAATATATTCTACAAAAGGAAAATCAATATTTATTTTTAATAAGAAATGATAGTGAAATATATATAAATATATATATATATAAATGATTTAAAATGTGGCTGGTTGTAAGGCCTGTCTTCTCAGCTGTGACAAAGACTTTGGACCACACTGTGTGTTGAATAATCTAATCATGGGAGAGGACTTTTTGAAATTAGGGTCTAACAAAACCACCCCACATCACCGTATTTGCTACCTGTATCATGTTTTTTTTATTTTTTTTTTTAAAGATTTTCACCTTTGCTGTTTTGTGAAACGTGATAGTATGCGTTTGCTGAATCGGACCACAGGTCCAAATCAACGCTTTGTGAAAAGGCACCCTTTGGTCAAATGTGCAGGATATTTCCAGAGTTTGAGGTTATTTTCAAGATGGTTATGTTTATTTTGTGTTATCTTACTGTGGGGTGTAAATAGCCAGTACCATTGGCTACTTGCTGCCAACGCTGGATTTGGGGGAGGGGGGGGGGTGTTTTCAAACTGTCAACGTTTGACCTTCTCCTCCAGGACATAATGTATTATATTGAGTGTATAGTGCCAAGGATGTATTCTGTGTGATCAAATATATTCTTTATTAGATTACAAAAAAAAAGTTAAAAAAAACAGAAAAATAAAAAAATCACTTGAAACGATACGTGGAGCTATCTGGGTAAATTTTCAGGTAGATGCGAGAATTTGAGATGAACAAATGACAAAAAAAACCAAAACAAAACAATCATTATTTTCTAAATGATAATGATAATAAAACAAAATGCATTTAAATGGCTGTGAGTGTTTGTTGAAAAGATGCGAGATGTTGTGCTCATCAGAAAGATGGATCTGGCCGTACCCGCCTCTGATTGCCATTTAACCCTAACCTTCGCCCCGGTGCCGGACGCGCTCTCAGGGTAAGTCAGTCTTTTGCAGGTTCCTGTTTCCCAAATGCGACGAGTCCGAAAAGCGCTAGGAAAACGTTAACGTGCTTAACTAAACCCCGAACGCTGATAAAAGACTAGAAGGACAATCACGGCAGAACATATGGGCACTTTCTGTTTCAAGTAAAGTGTTTTTGCGCGTGTGGACCGAGTGGTTACGCTTTATGGTATTCTGAGCAACTTTCAGATGGTCTAATTTACTTCAGTAAACCATAAAATTGAGTTTAAATGTATTTATAAAAAAATAACCAGCTGTCCATTGTGGGACGAAGGCCAGGTAATGGAAACAGAATTGTATCTTCTTGCGAGCTGTAATTATTTAATTGTTGCCATTAAAGGACTCCGTGGGTGAGAGTAAAACGATATGTTGTTTTTAAGTTTCTTTGCGGCAGATTCACGAGTAATAGACCGCATTTGTTTTTCTTTCCCTTGAAATGTCTTCATTACAGTTAAAACGACCGCATCTTATCGCTGTTATTGTCACTATTCGGAAAAAATGTTATGCATACAGGGGAAGGTAAAGTATGGTCTTTTTAATAAGATCGAAGGTCTAAGCGCAAAAGCTCCGTCACTTTAAATGTGGGAGGAGAAGGCGATTAGCTGTAGGACGGCTGGGTATTATGGAGATGGGGAGGGCCGGCTTAGTTTAGGGCTGGCCGAGGAGAGTCCGAAGTCCGGAGTGCAGAAAGCTCCAGATGCTGCGATCGGCGGACCGGCACACATTAACGAAGGCTACAAGGTGGGCTGACGAGGGGATTTACATGGCATTGGAGGGGAAGAAGGAAGGAAGATCCCGGCGTTAAACGGGGATTTACGGCGCATTTTGCCCACGGTAATGGCACCGTCCGCTTTGGCTACTTCAGCCCCCTCCTTGGTTTACCGGCCCTTTGCATTTCGGCTATTAACTGCAACTGGATAATCAGGTTCTTACCGCCGGACTCCACCTTTCCGCGGATGTTAATGTTTCTCTGGACCGTGGACGGGTTCCGGAATAATCTCATAATCCCGGTATCTGTAGCGACGCCTGCATTAACGCTATAACTCCGAACTTTTTATGACTTCGGTGCTGCACGCTCGCCTTCCTGATGCCTTGCATTCATGCTTTTGAGATTCTGCAGCCGAAGGGTTTACAGTCGCTCCTGTCTTCAGCACCCAGCTCCAGTGCACCCTTACATGCCTCTCTAAACGGCTCCCGGAGGGAGTCCGTCTCCCGTTTGCGCTGCGGTCCGGTCCGGACCGAAGCCCTCCGCCTGAACGTGCACCGGGGCTTCTGCTCACATCGCCCCTGGGTGGTTGTACGTGCTGGGGCTTACATCGGGGCTTTTTTCTCGCTTGGGGTGCGGATCGGTATCCGCAGGGCATTTAATATGAATCAGCATTTCATTACTGTGCCATGTCCTGACCGAAGGCTGCCGGTCAGATGCACGCGCCTCCCTTATGCCGTGTCGCGGTGTCATTTAGCGTGATGCCAGAGTATGATATTAACATATTAACTGCCGCCCCTCCTGGGTTGTTCAGAGGGTCAGATGCACGTCGTTGACACCGGTTGACTGGTTTTATTAACCGGGATAACGCGGAACTCGGGGGGGTGCTGCTGTAAAGCAGCAGTTAGCCCCCCCGGAAATCAGGTCAGTTAAAGTTAACAGGCGTGACGCACAGCGACCCATAGTCAATCTGAGGAATAGTGCTCCGTGTGCGGCCATTTCCCCGGATGGCACCTTGGCTTCACAGGGGTGTATTTAAGCAAGGGTGTGTGTATAACTTCCTTTTATTACTTATGCCTGTTTGCTTGGCAGGAGAGTTGAAGGTACCCTTAGACTGTAGCTATCATGCTGGCTGGCTCTGGCTTCTGAGAGCTATAAGTCTGAGTTATTACTCATTGGCAGGGGGTGGTGTTGCGTTCCCCCCAACATCTGTGAGTAACTAAACTGACTTTCAGATGGACACAATTTGAGCTGGAGAAGTTTATAATATTCATTTGAAAGCATTCACAGCTGGCCAACAGCAGGAAGCAGAAATGCAAATGGGCACCTAGACGCGACTCTATCGACCTCTGTTGTATTAGTTACTGATCTTTTTTAAGATTTTCTTTCCCTGTCTTTGCATTTGTTGTGCATGGGCGCTTGTTTCTAGAAGAAGCCCTAAAGATCAGTCCCTTCTTGATGGTTTCCCCCCTCAAGAGCCTCTATGTTTTTGGGGAGTATTTTCTGGGGGTAACGGTCATTGGCCCCCGCTGCTCTCTGAGGAGACCCTTGACTCCCAGTTCTGGATTTTGCGTCGCGCTGACGGCCGTCGTTAGACGCTAACGTGCCCCAGCTGTTGTCTCTTCCTGTAGCAGCTGCAGACTGTGGAAACCTGTTTTTTGTGTTTAATGTTCTGTGGAATACGGCGCGTGGAGCCGCTCTGGGGACTTGGGGCTCGCGTTGGTCAATACGCTTTTTCGCAAGTCTGTTCTTCATCCCCTCATCTCTTTGTCCTGGAGGGGAGACGGCTGTTGACCTGTGACCCCCGTCTCCATGGAGGTCCCGTGCTGTGTAGGGATAATGCAGACCAAACACACAGGCCAGATTCAGGGGTTTGATAGAATGTACTGCACCCCCCATTCAGTCTGGAGTGTTTCAGTTGTTTCACTCGTAAGCCCCCCCCCCCCTCATCCCCCAGAGCCCAGCACACCTGTACCAAACAAACTACCTGCTACACGTCTGAATTATAAATCTGAGGGGTTTATGGAGGTTAGGGGAGGGGCCATCGCTGTCTGACCCTCTTTTAATCCCCATCGTATCCTGTACTTTTATAGTTGTTCCTTGACGCCCTTATTTAACGTGGCCAAGCGCTCCCCCATCCCGACTCGGATCACTCGGACTTCCTCCCCATTCGTGCCCTTTTCTGCAACACAGGTGTGTTTTTATTTATTTGCTTCTTTGCCCCCCCCCCCCTTGCTCATCGCCGTTTCAGCCCGGGCTGAGTGAGGCATCATGGAGACGCAGCCGTGAGGTCAGCTTGCCCGTCTGTGGCGTTGGGGCAGGATAGGAAAGCTGGAGAGCCACAGGGTTTAAAACCTCAGGGTTTCCATCACAGGGCATTTCCCTGGAGCTCCGGCCTGTTTGATTCAAAAGTCGCCCCCCCCCCCCCAGAGTGCCGAGTATTGAGTACTGCTTTGGCAAGTACTCAGAAGCAGCCCCCCCCCCGAGTGTGCCATCCCGGTCACTTCATGTTCACTGGAGAAGCTCCAGCACTGTACAGTCACTGGACCTGGCAAATGGTTCTGTTGGATTCTTGTCTCCCTATGTGACTTGCTGGGCCCTTGAGGTTCCTGGTGCCAGTTTGAGGCTGTCAGACCGGTGTGCTGTGCTTAGGGTGGGCCCTGGAAATGAGGGGGGGGGGGGGTGTTTGGCCACTCTTTGAAAATGGCGGCTATCTGGCACCGTCCTCGCCAACCCGTGGCAGGAAATTCCAGCGTAAATCGTTTGTTTTTGCTGGAATTGGCCCATTGCAGTGAGCGGCGGGGCTTGGCGCTGGGGAGGGACGAGTCGGGGTGTGAGGCCAGGGCCCCGGGTGAGCGTTGGGAGAGAGCTGCTTCGGGGGGTGGGCTCCACCTCGCGCTGAACAGCTTTAATGACTCTGTGCAGGGCTGGCCGGATGAGGTCGTCCCAGAAGGCCGTGGGGCAGCCCTGTGATGTGGGTGTCGCGCCGCATGAAACGCTCAGCTTTCAGGTCTCTCCAGAGTCACTCTGCCTTGTGTGCCATTCATCTTCGCGTCACACCGAACCACTTTGGAAATTCATGCAGATACTTCGGTGGAGGCTGTGGGAGGAACCAGGCCCCCGCCTCTGCGGCGACCTCCGACCTCTGGAGTCACGGGTTCAAAGCTGTGAGCGTCGCGTAACCCTGGGCCTGTAGCACACAGTCGCTCATTGTGTCCCGACGGCCTGGCTGCCGTCTCAGGCTGTACCAGTTTGAAGCGCGGTCAGCCAGGCTGTGGAAACTCTTACTTTCTAATTTTCTTCATGCATTATATGCAAATACTGAGACAATGAGAGGATGCTTGTCCCTCGGACTTTGTCTCCCGCTGTGGATCAACTATGTTTCTTTCAAGCTGGAAAACCGCCTTCCTTTCCTGAAAGGAAACTGCGCAAATAGTATCCTCTTTATAAGGGTTTTTAATGGAAGAATTGTAACACTTTATACACTCCCACTTTCTATCGAGATAAATAATAATTATTATTTATTACCATAAATCCAGGCCTTGGTTATTGGTTATTGTAGTTCCTGTAACTGTTTGTTGTGTACTGGTGCTATTAACAGTGAGCCAAATAGTTTTTGCTTGTTTGCACGCGTCATTATAAATAATTCAGACTCTTGAATGTGGCTCTCGCAGAACGGCGCGTGTGTAGCAGACGTCCGAAGCCTTGCCGCTAGACCGAGCCCCCCCCCCAGTCTCGAAGGCCTGGCACTCCCGCTTCCTGGCCGGCCGCAGCCCCGGTAATCCGGGGATCCGCCTTGGCCCGGGCCGCGCAGGGCACCGCTCCTCAGGGTTCCACCGTCTGCAGTCTTGCCGGTTAATGAAAGCTGAGAGAGATCCCGTCCGGTGCCAGGGCGTGCTGGGCGGGCACGTCCGGCCCCCGCCCTGGGTGCCCTTTGTGGCGTGCGTTCCGTAGAACAACGAAGAACCGGTTCCGCCTCATGCCTGGGTTCTGGATTTCCCCTCGGTGATTTATATGGTTTAAGATCTCAGAGGCAGGACAGATAACAATTGTATTAGTTGTTTGCGCAACTACAAGAGGCTGTCTCTTCGTTTTGCTTTCTAGTTATAAACGTCTGTGGTGATGTCACGCCCTCCAGAAGGCGAGGTTGGTCTTGAAGGATGGTGTCCACAAGCCCCTTTTCTAGGCCCAGTTCCCGGGAACCCGAAGCTATGACTGGCCGTCGGAATCGGTGCCGCTGACACCCAGAGAACATGCTGGTCATATTTTGGGTTTTTCCCGGCCTTCCAGTGGATTTCTTCTGAAGTTCTGGTGTGATTCACGGCATTTTCGCTGAATCTTATATCGGCGGTCGTGTGCTGGTGCTGAGGGGTGAGGTTGTCTGTGTGGCGTGCTCCGTGCCCGTCTCGCTCCATCCGCGGCCCCCTGACCCTGTCGATGACGGATCCTGCCCGTCTCTGCCTCCAGCGACCACTGTAGGGTTACTTGCTTTTATGTTTGTAATTTGAGGCAGATCGTTTTATTTTGGCTGCCCGCTGCTGGCCGATTCCTCTCAACAGCACGGTGTCCCTTTCCTGCTTTCCTACACTCAAAAATGTAAAAAAAATAATAATAAAAGGAATGTTCTTGGATATAGAGTAATTGACGTGGAATATTCCGGGAGTTTAGCTGAGGGGGTGGATTTTTTCCGGCGGACTGTTCAAGCGCCGGATGGAGGAGCCCAGGGCCGGAATGGCAGAGCAAGCTGATGGCCGCGCTGACGGAGTTCAGGTTGGGGGGCGCGTGTCTGTTCTCCTCCTACAGCCGGTTTAGTCATTAACTGGACCTGCTCAGGGGGGGGGTCCTCTTATCAGAACGTTGCCAGCTTGTTTTCTCGGGGAGGTCAATGACTGTTATCTGAATTCAAGGGCAATTTGCATGTGCCTGTCGCTCCCCCCCCTTCCCCGTGTCCCCATTTGCCCCCACACCTGCATACGTCTGTGGCAGGTGGCAGATCCGCCTGTCTGGTTCCTCTTCAGGGCACAGGCTCAGACGCACGATCGTACGAGACGATCTCAGGCGCAGGAAACCTCTCTCCATCCCTCCCCCGTGGCTTTGCTCTACCGCCACGTGAATGACTCCCCACCGCAGATGACGGCACCTCTGCCAGTGTGATTGAAATGATGCTTTATTTGCTGTTGGCGCGGGTTCGAGTCCAGGTTCACTGGAACGCTGCTTTTCGCGCATTCCCCTCACAGGTGAGAATGAAATTTGGGGTCTGAGCACAGGGTCAAGCTCCAGAGTGTTTAATTAGGAGCATCGCTGAAGGGGGCGCTGTTAGCTGGAACTGAATTCCGGCCCGGCAGCAGGAGATAATGCTGTAACGATAAACAATGTTGATTTGAATGTTGAGGCAAGCTCTGTGGCTTGGGGCAATACAGGCCCGTGGCTTGGGGCAATACAGGCCCGTGGCTTGGGGCAATACAGGCCCGTGGCTTGGGGTACCTGTGAGGTTAGCACACTTCCTCCTCCTAATTTTTTTTTTATATTTAGGTGCCCCCTCCCCTCCATTTACTGTTGGGTAATTTCTGTCAAAGACCCAAAAATAATTCCAGTGAAGTTGGCATGGCATCCAGGAGAAGGTTTCACTGCGCCTGCTCATGTCATTCTCTGTAACAGGGACGCATGTTGTGCTGCATGCTGGGATTGGGCCCGGTGGGCGGGGTTGGTATCCATTCAGGGTGCAGTGTGCTGTGTGTATTCAGGGACTGCAGGGTCACTGGTTTGCCGTCAACCCTGAGCACCGTGCCTTATGGCTGAACGCCTGTGTGAGTTTGTGTGATGATTATGGGGGCCCAGCCTGTCCTAGTGTGTCCATCTGCCCCTGAGCTGTAAGGAGCTGGGAGCAAGTGTCCTGCAAACTGAAAGTCCAGAGGTTTCCTGGAAAGGGACCATGATTTGACAATACCATCAATGGGCAAGCTGTGTGTGTGTGTCTGTGTGTCTGTGTGTCTGTCCTTGATGAGGATAATGTAACCGTATCCAATGAATCAATAAGTAAATATGTTTAATAGGCTTTGTTCAGTTTAATATAGATATTGACTAATATGTCAGTTAAAAATACTGTCCTTTCATAACACTGGTCAAACAACAGTAGGTGTCACTTTGCCTACTGCATTCTCAATGCAGAAAAGTCTTGTAATGCAGTTTAATATCTGTATGTGTAAGACCTGCATGAGAACCTGCATGGAAGACCTGTTTTTTTGTTATTATTTCTGCGGCTCCTTCTACACAGTGCAGCATGGCCTGTTGGGGGATATGGTCCAACAGGCGTTCCCTTTGGGAGCTTGGTCGGGTGCCCACATGCTCGTGGGCTAGCGGTGTAAAGTGGTGGCCCATTCGAACTGCATGCGGGCACGTTTGCCCCTGGAAACGCAGGCCTCCTCTGGCTGGCCCAGAGTCGTGTGCCCGTTTGTGCCAACGCCAGCAACTTCTGCTAGACGGACTGCTGGGTCAGTCTGGGTACCGAGACCTGGGGACCCTGCGTCCGCCCACAGGAATCCGGCGGCTGTGAAAGTCCCGCAGGTGGCTCCCCAGGTTTGTTTGCTCAGCCTTTATTTCGGGTTGGCCCGGTCACTGCATGGCAGGGGTGTCAACGCTTTGGGTGTCTCGTCTTCTGCCCTTAGTACCAATGCCTGTGCGGCGGATGAGAAAGTGGTGACTCACTGCGATCGGTGTTGAGGGGGGGTTGTCTCGTCGCTCTGGCACTGCTGTGATTTCCTCCAGTGCGTGGCGGACAGACCGGTTCCCCATGAGGGTGAATGTCCCGTGCGCCGCCCCCCCCCCCCAGATTCCTCTCCCGTCACTCTGACTGAAGCTGCCCCGGGGGGTATCTGGGCTCGGCACATACACCTAGTCTCAGCAAATCTGGACAAGGTATGTAGGGGTGGTGTCGCTTCCTGGGGGGGGGCGGGTCGCCTGTCTCCCTGTCACCCCCGGGGCTGGTGTTCCGTCTCGGGCCCCGGCGCCGTCGGGGCTGGAGTGTGGGGCGTCTCAGAGGATCATCCGGACGCCCATGAAGATTTGGAGCTACGTAGGGTCATGACGCAAGGTTCCGGTCGCAGGCGAGAGCCGGACTGGGGTGCTGCCTGGAAGGGAAGGCGGCTCACTGGATCACCCCCCCCCCTGGCAGCCGCCAGTCAGCTTCCGCGTCGCCGAGGCACAGCCTCAGGTGCAGCCTCGGGTTTCGGATTCTTCTGCGTTTTTCTTTCAGCCTCTACCACCTTCTGTGCCGTTACTAGGAAATCTTGTGGCCTTTTTTGATTGGCTGAGCTAAGGGCCTCTAAGAGCTCGATCGCTTGCTTGCCCTTCTGGAGGAAAGTCGCAGAATCCTGTCGTTTTTGACTGCTGTGTGATAACAGATCCTCCTTTAGAAGGATCTGCCTGACTCCTTTCACAGTAGTGGAACACAGTCATATTCAGCTGGCCCTTGGCCACGCCCAGAATAGGAAGTAGGTGATGAGTGTGGGTCTCTGTAGAGGACATGAGAGGTTTAGCAGAAATGGCAGATGACTGAACAAAACTGAGAAGGGGGGGGGGGGTGTAAGGCGAAACTGA
>JAABNY020000095.1:2406369-2417209 GCA_015164015.2 Brevimyrus niger | reverse complement strand
GTAGTGGGTGGGGGAGGGGAGGATGGGGTGCGGTGGCGTGGGGGTGCGGCGACCGGGCGGCAACAGGGGGGGGGGTTTGAAAGAGCAGCCGATCAGGGTGGGGGGGGGGGGGGAGTGAGTCCCCATGCCCTCAGTAAATGGTATGATCCTGCCCCCCCCCCATCTACCCCCACCCTCATCCCAGGCAGTAGGTCCAGTCTGGGGCAGAGTGCCCCAACATCACTTAATATTTAAGGTGGCACTGCACCCCAGTGTGTAATGGAAGGAAGTTGCTGGAGGGATACGGAGTGGGGGGGCTGCTTCTCCCCTGAGGAGACAGTGGTGGGGAGGCCCAGACTACAAGCTGGCCCCCTCAATAATGATTCAGAAGCGAAAAAAAGGTCAAACTAATAATTGTTATTATTGTAAAAACCTTTTTGCAGTTTGTAGCTGAAATATTCATCAGCTGATCTTCTGGTCGGGCTTCCATGAAGGAGATGGTGCCCACGTTAGCAGACCTTGGCGGGCCTGGGCGGGAATGTCGCACACGTGCTGTCTGGGAAGATGCCTGCGCCTGCATTACCTCATTGGGGAAACGTGCACCACCACCCCCCCCCCAACCACACACACCCCTCCGTTCATCTCCTGAGGGATGAATCATGTTTTGTTCATCTTGACACAAATAAAAACCATCAAATTAGACCGGGGTCCCGGCCGCCACTCTGATTCTGCTGCCCCGGCCATTTCTACCCCTCCATCATTTTCCCCATCCCTCCTTTTTTACTTTTCCACTCGGATCGCTGGAGGTCCCAGTGCCACGGTGATCCGGAAATGAAAAACCGACCCCCCCCCCCCCAGGTCTCAGTGACCCCAGCTGACGTCTTCTTCTGTGAAAGAAGTCCAGCGTGACCGTTGCTGCCCAGCCCAGGCCCTCAGAGCAGCGTCCTCCGTTTAAGAGCCACATCCGCTACGTCCACACATGAGGACACAGATTCCTCCCTTACTTCCCCAGGGTGACACGCTAATAGGAAATTTAAGGGCATTAAAGATGAATTATGATTTCCTCTCTGTCCAGAAGAAAACCTCCTGGCCCCTCAATGCTACAGGAAAATGACAGAAACACTTATCAAATCTTTCCACAAGAGGAGAGCTCCAGTTAACTGTCGCTGCTCAAGGTCTTGTTCACAAAAAGCTGCTTAGTGTAAGAAGCAGATCGTCACTTTCACAAAGGATATAAACAGGCCGGTTTTAAACTCAAGCAGCAGGCAAAACATAAACATTATGATGACAATAAAAATAGGATATCTCCAACCGACAGGCACTGTTTGGTTCGTTAGGGTTTTTCCTGGCCTGGGCCGCTCTGCCTGAGATACAGGATTTCAGAGAAACACGGCGTAAGTAACAGGAGCCATCTGTAGACGATAAGGGCTGTCGGCGTGCGGAACGGGAACGGGCCCCACTGAAAAACCTGTATCTTAACGCGGAAAAATAATAACGACAAAAAAAAAAAACTTAAGCCTAAACTTGGTTCTACATTTCGAAATATCTATATATTTTTCAAAACAATTCGACGACAATGAAATAGAATAAAGTAACCAGACGTCATAGTGAAAGGGTAAACATTTTATTACATTTGGTTAGCGGTAATGATAGTTTGCTCCTGGCATGCAATGTGGGTAGAGACGCCAGGCAGACACGTGGTAGAAAGAGTGCTGGACTTCACGGGGTATTTTATTAAGACAGAAATGCGAAGACGCGTCTAACAGTTGGTCCAAGTCGGATTCTGGGCACCGAGGCTCCAGATCCACGGCAAGACAGAGACCGGGTCTGCAGGAGAACCTTCATACCGCTGCTTCGTGCTTTTATTCCAAAAGGTAAGTGAAGTTACCGACATTAAAATCCCACATTTAAAGACTCAGACATAATCACGTCTTATCTATCAGTCAGCTGTGTTTTGACTCAGTTTACAGAAACAGAGAGCGGGAGAGGCGCAAGGCACGAAGCTACGACCGCCGGTTCCAATATCACCTGTCAGTCGGGGTAAAGTTATAAGAGATGCGTTCGGACAGGGATATTGGGGAACTGAGCGGATTTCAGAAAACCAGTCCCGCTATTACTTATTATAGAGGGTGGGGAAGAGGTACAATTTACCCAATAATAGCGTAAAGCAAATTTGAATTAATTAGGTAATTCAGCCCTCCAATATCCTTGCCTTACAGGCTACTTTTATCTCCAAAAGCTGGTAAAACCTAGGGTTAATTAGTAACTTCGTAGTGGCGGGGGATGGTCTTCTACCTTCAGGGGCGTCATATCTAAATTGCATTTCCATTTATTTTGACCGGAGATCATTTGCCTCTTCAGAGACGCCACAATGCACCAATTCCCCGCAATTAGTATTGTTCCCACCGCAGCTTAGAAGATAAGGACCGAGGTTCAGAGGGGAACATAAGAGGCGATTTAGTGTCGATTTGGTGAAATGAAGTGCCGCTTAAACAATCCCCGAAGCAGCCGCGGCTCCCATGTTTATTTTATCTGTCGCTTAAGCCACAGGCCCGAAATCAGACATCCGTTGCCTCTTGTTTTCTCTGTAAACACGGACCTAAACAGCTCTCGCGTATTAATGCTCACATGGGCCCTGTGGTGTTTTTTAAGTGCTTCAGTCGTATCTGTAATCGATTTTTAACGGATAAGTACTTGACCGCTACTCGATTTATATCGATCGCGTAACAGAATAAAAACGATCGCCATACAAGTGTACATTATCCAGGTTTTAAAAGGAGAATTTTAAAGTGAGTGGAAGTGAAATACATTAAATGTAGCCTACATGCAGTTGCAGATTGTCCCTAAATTCATGTGGCGAGCTCTGTCCGCCCCGGCGAAGCAGCAAAATGGTTTAGTGCTGTATGCCTTTTCATGTCCGCCGTCTTTGTCGGCCACTAAACTTCGTGCATATTTAATTGACTGAACTTTTCTTCAGGGCAACCGAAATCCGTTCATTGAGAAAGGCATGCAGCTCCGGACCGCTTTTCATCGCCCTGTCAGAAGGCCCGTTAGTTCTGCTTCACGTCGGTGGACGTGAAGAAGAAGAGGAAGAAGAAGAGACAATATCTCTGTCTTTTTCGGCCATGTTTCTTTGGGTGTACCGGTGAAACTTTTAAATTCCATTTTCTCTACGAGTTTGTTTTTCAAAAGTATGCATACGTTTTTATAGGCTACTTGTATAATTTATTGGCCATTGTGTGCTTGTTTAGGTCTTTGTAAGACCTTTCCCTTCTTATGCAATGTTGATAGCCTATTTTTTTCTCTTTTTTTTTTTAACAAATATTTCATAGTAAAACGTAAATGGCATAAAAGTGACTTTACCTAAGCGCTATCATATTAAAACGGAAAAGAATTAATCCGGTTCAATATGGTTTCAGTGGCGCCTGTCAAATTATGGCGATTAAGAGTACTATAAAATAACCAGGGTTCATTGTAAATTAGGCTGTGTAAATATTTAATTAAATGTTCGTAATCCTCTGCAAACACTACTTCTGATTTATTGCCATTTAAATGATAGCCCACATAACATCAGATAGTCAATTAGATGGTTTTTTCCTCAATTAATATTTTAAATCGAATTAGACTGTAATTAAAGATGCTTTTAAACAAGCAATTATTATAGGTATTAAAAGTGAGAATGAATAGGTTTTTTACAATTCTGATTTACATTTTTGAGGGCAATGGGAACCTGCTGTCGCTTTCGATTTATTTATCTATATATTTCAATTAGACGGAATTAAAACATTGTTATTTTTGGCGCGGGGAATAAACATTTTGACATGACTGTTTTCTCTTGGGAGATTAATAAATTGTGCTACTGTTTAATTCTAATTCCACCGGGAGAGAAGGGCAGAATTTATATGTTCATTCCAGTCTGTCCTCCACATTGAATTCTACACGATCAAATTAAACTTGGGTCCGTAAAAAAATCCCAACTTGGATGTTCTAATCACCTAAAAAAAAAATTTCGTATCCCCGGACGGCCTTGGCCGATAGGTTGAGACGCTTGTGCTTATCTCTTAAAGTTGGCCTTAGCGATTAGAAACAGTTTAAATGAATGCATCTGGCCTAAGACAGTTCCTTAATTCTCCTTTGGATTTTTAATAAACCGTCGATGCTTATGTGAGTCCGCTATGAAATATACATCCACCGGTCTAACGTTTTTAAATTTAGAATACTGTCACAACATCCTTGTTTCACATAAAATTATTCGTTACTAGCAGTTTAAACAATCACGAAAAAACAAGGGCTACTTTATGTGGTTTTGGCTTCCGGATAAATGTTTAAATTGAAACAGCCAGGAGGAGAACAACAGACGTTTTTGTTTTCGCAGCGAAATAAAATAAAAAATAAAAAAAACAAATTCACATATTTCGATTACCTAAATAATTCATTTTAAAGCTTACGAAGTCCTCGGGGCTTTTTCTTGAAGTGTACACGGCCGGTATTTATGTAGTAATTCGTCATACTTGCACACTAACAGCAAACATTACAAAAAAGATAGATTCGAGCGGAACGGTATGTCACCTGCAGTTTACGTGTCTGTCCAACAGGGACCACTGCTCAGCGTCAAAGCCGAAGGGCTGCGCGGATCCCGGAGAAAGGCGCTTAAAACGACTACCAAATACATTAAAAAAAACGAGTATCAATGCGAATAAAGAAAAATAAAAATTATCATTACTCATACGCCTAATAAAAATCTATGCCTAACGTTAAAGAAAAGCAGAGATTCATGTAATATTCATGCTGTCCCGCACAGTTCGCTCCGGGCAGCTTTTCTGATGAAATACGACCGATGTCCTATTATCCGCCGTCCGTCCTCCCGGGAAGCGGCGCTTTCAGCCCCGCTAATGCGAAATGTTCCCACAGCCCCCAGCACACGAAACCACACGCAGACGATCTCCAGTCACTGTTATTATCATGATTATTATCATGATTATTATTATTATTATTATTAGACAAAGAAGACGTCCTTTGCCGCTAAATAAGAATTATGAGGCTACATAAACCCCAGGTCATCCACTAAGTTTGAAATTGAAACCCGCAAGAAATTAGCTGAAGCTAGAGATGTGAGATATTAAAAACCAATCACCAAAATCTGTGAATATATTAAGAACTAACATATTTTTCTTTGCCTTTCCTTATCAGCGCCCGGGTTCCATGCATGTAATGTCGCCTAAAAGATTAATTTTGGGTGTCATCTGACGGACATATAATTTAAAAATTTCTGGGTATAACAATTCGCTTTTTTCCAAGCCATTACCCATTAAATGTACATTTGAATCACAGCTATCTTGGAGATCTCAGTAAAATTAATGGCATAATTAACTTTCCACGTCTTTACGCGCTCTGATTCAAAGTACCCATGGTATTATAAATTAATTCATTGTTAGATAATGAAACAACGTTGTGTGGAAGCGTGTTTTCTGTCTACTTATTTTGCTAAATTCAGCGTCACATATTCATTTGTGATTGATCTTGAGGCGGTTCGTCCACATGATTGAAAGCTTGGCAAAGAGTTAAAAACATTCTGAAACTCTGCCGAATCTCGATCGCAACTTTGTCATAATATTTACGCAGTTGGTAATACAAGTACCGTTTGTTTCCCCACGCTTCTCTTCGCCCCGTTTAAATGTTTAGCTAATCTAAGATCTTATTTACAGTGCGTCTTACCTGTACCAGTCGAGTCCCTTGTCGTAGTGCCGGTCGAAGAAGTGCGGCTCCGCTCCCACCGCCCTGATGTCAGGATGCACGCGCAGAAACTCCAGCAGCGCCCGCGTGCCTCCCTTCTTCACCCCGATGATGATCGCCTGGGGCAGCTTTTTGCTGCCCGACCCGTTGGAGAAGGTTGACATGGCACTCGTCTCGGGGCCCCTCTGCTCGTCCTTCATTTCGTCCCAGTCCCCGGCTCTGTCCGAGTCCACTTCGTTATCCAGCAGGTCTCTGGAGGGTGTCCCCACTGACGGCTCGTCGTAATCGGATTCCAGGTCTACCCAGCTTTGGGTTTTGGGTATCAGCTTGGACACCAGGTCCACCCTGGCGCTCTCTGTCCTTCTACCAGCGGGTTCCGTCTCCCTTACCCGGTAAGAGTCTATTACACTTGGCACAGTGGCGCAATAACCCACGCAGGAATATAACATGTAGACCCACAATAAAAGCATGATGCACATCAGTAAGAGTTTCTTTTTCACGGGGATGAATGGAATCGCATGCAGATGGCTGAATGTCTGGCTATATTCCATAAGCCTCACGTGCGCCGGTCATAATCCATGGAGACATATTGGCAAAGTTTATTCCAGGCTGCGCTTCGGCATTCCTCGCGAATAATATGGATATCGTCGGCAAGAAAAATTAAATCTGAAAAAAAAAAAAAATTAAACAAATAACAAGAGTATTGCGGTCAGCATCTTGTCGGCTGCAAATTCAGCGTGTCGGCGTCAGTGCCTAACATTGCCGCTGGTAAAAGAAAAGGGGCGAAAAGTGAAAGACGTTAAATGTTAAAGCGCTGCAATTCAGTGCCGCCCCGGAGTCCTGCGCTCACTTTGGCTGCACATCCCTCTCGCCGGGCCCGTGAGCTACTGCGAGCGCTGAGCGCCGAACTGAATACTAGCCCCTTCTACAGCGCCAGATGCGCTCAACCGACAGTGGCGTCGGCCAATCGTAGGCGAGCAGCGCAAATTTCACAGCTTGTTGACAGAAGCGACCCAATCGTAGGGGTTGGAAGGCGGGGCCTGTGCTGTGATTGACAGAAGCCGAAGTTCTTTGACGCTCCTATTGGATAAAAAAAAAAAAACATTTAACCGGATTCCCTTTATTTATCAGATTTGGAAAATCCGAATCGCTATTTTAAGCGTGTTTGTGGGGAAAGTGACAACATTTATTCGGCAGTAATTATTTTAAAATTAATATTCATTTAATTTATTTTCAGAAATGTTGTGACACCTGGACGTGTAGATCATTACGGATCAACGACTACATTCCCCTAACAAGATAAATGCTGTAGTTTGGCACTGCAAACTTTTTCCATTATTTATTAAATGCAATTTAATCATATTTTTCAGAACGAATTGGTGTTATACATAGATCTATAGTAGTATAGAAATATTACTTAGTAAATTAGAAGTGCCACAGAGTAATTGGTTTTGCTTAGTATAATTATTTACATACTCACAAAAACGCGTTATTTTTTTTTTCGTCAAAGGCTGAAAGCTGTTCTACTATATTTATTTTTGTGGCTGACAGATATATTATTTTCCCCTGCCGGCAGCTTAATTTCATCCGTGAATTTGAAGTGTGAAATAATTATAGGTTAAACGTACGCCGAGGCGTTCTGTTTTCATTTTCCTGTCTGCTTTTTCCCCCTCTTTGTTGTAAAATGTACAAACAAAAAGCTGAACATCCCGATGTTTTTGCCGCATCGCCGTGAACGTGTAAGCGCCCCTCTTATCCCGCAAAGCTATGCAAACGAGCGCCTTTAATTAAGTACCGTTAAAGGACTTTTAATGTGCACTGGGCCGCTGCTAATGCAGGTACACAGCGCAGCTCATTCAGAAAGCCCATTCCCAGGAAGCGCTTCCCGCTTCGCAACTTTTTCCTTTTTTCTAATTTAATTTGTGAAAGAGGGACATTTTCCAATTTAACTAATACTTGTAGTGGCATCACTCAGACGTATGTAATTCCCTTATACATATTTTACGTTAGTTAAACTTTTGTGTTATTTAAAAATTTGAGAGACTAATTATTGTCATTACCGTTACTTTACTGCAATAAAAATGTAAAAATACAAAACATTTAACGCCGTAAAATTTCGTTGTTTCAGCCGCGTCGTTGGATTCAAGTTCAGCACTCTCCAAACTTCATTAAGAAGGGTTTTTCTCTCCTAAATTATCACCCGAATATAAATATTAATCCGTTCTGCACCTGTTATTTAAAATTGTTTTCAGTTAATTTAGAGTCTGTGTGTTTTCCTGCTACTAGACAAAAAGTCATGTACGAATTTACATGTGGTGTTTCAATCGCACGTAAAAGCAAGTTTAAAAACATTCGAAGTGCAATAGAAGACGCATTATATCAATCTCTCAATTACTGACCACTGCTCACAGGCCCAAACACGTAATGCTCATCCACGTTATTAAACTAAATAAATAAATGCGTCCCGCTATCTCTGACAGGCGAAAACCTGGGAGATTCTTACACATAAAAGCGCGAAACTTGAGTGCAGTTTCACTGATAAACTGTCTTTGCTTGTAATTTCTAAAATCTAATCTTAATGAATATCTAGAGATTTAAATGAATTAATTGCACTTAATTATATTAGTTTTATCATAAAATATATTATCTTATACTAGTTGCCGCTGACAGTGGAAAATGAACTACGACACGAACAAATTCAACGGCATTTCATTTCAGTAAAATGTCCCAAATGCAATGTTCACGAGGTTAACATAAGTTAAGTCTATATTTGTCATTCACGTGCTTGTGGGGTTTTTAATCCGCTCCATGAAAGATTCACTCCGCATATGTCGGTGTATTGCAATGTCTTAGAGATAAAAGACTTTTGGGTGGATCACTTCCGAATTGAACAATTCTAGTTAAATTACAAAACGGTTATTAAATGCAGGCCTAACTATTAATAAGAGACCGCAAAGCCACACTGCCCCGGAAATAGCCGTTTTAACCAGAAGCATAATTTATGCGACCACATTAAGAGGGAACATTAGAAGAATAAAGGGTGGGGGGGGGAACTATACGGGACATAATTATTCGACCGAAAGAGCACATTTTTCTACACGTTTATGATGGGTGGGGTGTGGAGTTCACCTAAAATAATGAAAAGGGTCTTGGTGAAACGTGAGAGCATTAAAAAGGAACTCGACTTCTGTCTGTTCTCCTCCATGAAGGAATGAACCGTCTGTGGACGTAAATCCCGTATCTCACATTAAACAGCGCTCACCTCGCGTGGACCACGTCGCTGTTTCAGACAAATTCATATCTGCTAGGGATAAACGAGAGAATCACGTACACCAGCGCCCCGGTTTACGATGAAAAACGGAGTAACCAAGCACACCAACCACAGCAACTACTGGTGGCTTACTGCAGTAATAATAATAATAATAATAATAATAATAATAATAATAATAATAATAATAATGATAATAATAATAATAATAGACCTAATAATAGGTATAATAATAAGAAGAAGCTAATTCGGTCATTACCATTCTGGTTGTGTAAGAGTTTAAAACATTTTCGTACAACTTTCGCGTTATCCTGACTTAAGACATTCGGTACCTGAACACAGGCCCTCAAGCGCATGGGTTTCTGCTTCCCAGTAGATGATTTACCGGTATGAGTCAGAGCTTTTCACGCTGTTGTTTATATAGGAATAATCTGTGAAGTTTAATTTCTTTAATTCGCGATCCAAATGCAATTGTGTCATTAATCCCTTTATAAGCGGGACTGCAGCGGGGTAAGTGCCCGGGGGCATCGCCGAGCACCCCGGTGTATGAAGGGCGGCTAATCTCCGCTAATGACCTCCGGCAGGCCGCTAGATGCACACATAAAAGCGAAAAGAACAAGGTGTGACGGGCCTCTTAGACTATACGTGGCATTTTTGTCTAAATTGATTGAACTCGATTAAGGTTGGTTTTATGACCGGGCTGCACCTTTCCACAAAGAAATATACGCCGGATAAATCCATAATCAAGCAGAAGGGGGGCACGCAGCTTCGCCTGGCTCGTCGCCGCCCTGCATCGGAGGGGCACTGGGATCGTCAGGGGGCGCCGAGATGCCGGGGAGGGTGTGTTCTCAGCACGTCCCCAATTTGTTTTAAAATTAATTACTTCCCGCTTTCCTAGATTGACTGTGGTCCGTTTATTTGAAAGAAGGTATCGGTACGGGGACAGCGGAGGTCGGTAACCCAGGCATTATTTTTGGCGTCACTGAGCTGATGTTTAATATGATTAATTTACACTGGATTTAAGACGTCCTTCCCACTTTTACGACACTTTCCCCAACTGTGGAATTATACCAATTTACTGTTTATAACAAATGACGATGCACTTAATAAATAACAATCGCGCTTAAGTCAATGAAATTCCCATGCATCAATCGAGGTTTCAACTATTTAAATACATCTTTAAGCGCTAACAGGTGTTCAACACATTTTGCGTTCAAGATAAAGGGGAAAAAAAATGAGATTCGTGCCCGAAAGCGGCCGCTTTTTCCATCACTGGCCCACAGATGCCGGCGGCCGCGTACATTAAAGTCGGGGCGTCGTGGGTGTTGATTTCGCTATGGGGAACTTCAAGTCCTCACCTGCATCTACCGTGGATCACAGAGAAGTCGATTTGCGTGATTTTGTATGGAGGAGGGTCTGATTTTTAAACACGAATAACATTTTGGTCTAACGAACCAGGACATAGCTGCAGTACTCACAGAGTAACTCAGAAACAAAGAATGGGGGAATTGTTTGCCGTAAAGTGGTCAGGAACACCAGTTATACATGGGTTTGTAATGACTTAGAAGCGAGAGTCAGGGTCACTCCAGGCTGGACTTACCGGTAAAGGTCGGACCCAAAAGGGGCCTGCCGGGGAAGCAGTGATGGAGCATCCTGATGATGGGAAACATCCAGAACCATCTGAGAAGGCCACATCGCGGAGACGCAAGGAGACTAGACAGGTCAAGGCAGGGAGGGGGGAAAGAAATGGGCCGGGTCCATGTTCACAGCCACCCAGATGGAGCGGATGCTGGAAGACCCCGGCTGCCACCGATATCTGATACACACTTACCCCCCCCCCCAACAGCTGGACCGCTCTCT
>JAABNY020000095.1:2194204-2210358 GCA_015164015.2 Brevimyrus niger | reverse complement strand
CAATGGCCGTGTCCGACCAGTCTCAGTCAGGCCATCTCAGGACGTAACAATGGCCGTGTCCGACCAGTCTCAGTCAGGCCATCTCAGGACGTAACAATGGCCGTGTATGCAATAGTGTATGTCAATACTCTGACGTGACCTGTTGGATGGGGATCGGCATCCCTCGCTCAGTCAGACTGTATCCCTCGCTCAGTCAGACTGTATCCCTTGCGTGGTTAGACTGGCAGCCTAGTGTGATGTCTCCCATAATGCATCTGCATTATTCGTATCATACTGTGCAAGCCTGATGGCACCCGGGGACCTATCTGCTGTCAGGAGGAGCCTGCAGACTCAAACTCACACCACGTAGTGAGACTGTGACTCTGTAACCATCACGGCTGCTGGGGAAAAGGTGCGGGAGCCAATTATTTGGGAGGAAAATCTTCCTTTTCCTCCTCGGCACAGAAATGAGGATAAAAGATGAACGGATTAAATGGGCCAAATTTACATCCATCTTTCCAAATTGCGTCCGCTTATCCTGAACCGGTTTATGGGGCAGAACATTTGCAGGTCCTGGTGACCTTCAGCAAGGGCTATGACGGCCAACAGCTATAAAGCTCCGGCGAGGAGAAGCGATGAAGGTTGATGTGGGCAGATGAGCTTTCTGTGAGCTCTGGCATTAATAAGCTTATGGAGATGCGGTCACACTGGACCCAATCTAAGGTGATAGGGTTATGTGGTTGAATTTACAGCTTTCGGCTCAGTCCACTAAAGATCTCTCTGGCATGAAGACCCCTTGATGAATCCTGGATTAGTCTGTCTGGAAAATGTCTTTAAATTGGCTGCTGGATTTCAATTGCTGGTTTGTAGAATGATAAAGGAGTTTGTAATGGGAAACCTATAGCTGAACTGGCCTGCAGTGATGCAAGTGACATTTCGCTAATGATCTGTCATATGGCTCTGACAGAAAGGGGAGCACGCCCCCCCCACCCCTGGCCCGACATCATGGGCTCTGAGGACAAACCTCGACTGCCCTTGGATTTCCTTTGGGTTGAATTCTTGGACCTTGTCTTGTCTCAGGAGAGGCTGTAGGGGCTGCTGGGAAGGGGGCTGGGGACTGATAGCCGGGCCAAAGGGACACGACCATCAAAAAAGTGTAGTGAGGGCACAGAATGTGACACAATGATGGGACATGATGTCATAGGTGCGTGGGGCTGAGAGAGGGCCAGGGACTGTTACTGAGTAACAAACTGTGTTAATCACTGTTCCAGTATGCTACTCACTAATACACAGTTAATTGCTTACGCAGAGTCCTTCATTAACATAATTAGTTGTTCATTGAATTACCGATGTTCTGTTTACTCATTGGTGGGCTGCGTCACTCACAGAGGCTCAGTTTCCTGTGAGTTTCCTCACACTGTGAGCTACCCATAATGCACTGAGTCATGCCCTGTCCATGTCACCGGGTAACAGGAACAGCTACTCAGGCTCCTCCGAGCAAGACTGTCAGCTGTGCAGGCGTAGCAGTGAGGCGAGCCCCCGGCTGTTCCAGAATGTTCCACATTTCACCGCACCCTGCTTCATCTTGCCATTGCTTAGCAACACGCCGACTCACAGGGTGTGCGTGGTGCTGGCTGGGAGACGGGGCTGATGGAGAAGCAGGGCATCTCCCCTTGATCTGGCATGGGTCACCCCCCCACCTAACACGGGCTGGCAGAGGCAGCCAATCCGGAACGTCTGCAGGGCCTAACGAAGCAGGACTAATGGTCAAGGCCAGTGGGATTTTACCGGTGCGGATGTTAATGGCTGCTTCTCACACACTGGAATGCACGTGCTAATCGTGTCATGTGATCTCTTTCGATGGCGTTTTACCCGCTAATTTGTGTCGGGATAATTGACATGGTTGTTTATCAGAGCCAGTAACTGACAGGCCCCTCAGCCCAGCCCAGATTAGTGCAGGAAAGGTCACCTGGCTGTCTGTGGGAATTATTCACCATGCCTGTCAGCATTGCGTGGCTCAAGAGGTCTGTATCAGGCAAGTTGTGGGTTCTAATCCCGTGGCTAACTACAGACATTACTCACCATGCCTTTCAGTGCTGTGTAGCTCACGAGGTTGAGGTCTGTGTCGGGAAGGTTGTGGGTTCTAATCCTGTGGCTGGCAGCATAAGTATGTCACTGCTAGACTCTTAATCGAGATCTTTGTCTTGCTCCAGGATACTGGTTCCTCACATTTATGCTGCTTTGTGCCTAAACACGGCAAATAAATAAATGTAAAGTCCTGAGCTCCAACCCTATCACCTTCTGGCCCCGTGTCCAATTGTCGCACCACAATTTGCTCTAATTTCTCATTTTTATTTTCATTTCAGGGCAGAAAAAACAGAAGTTTTAAGTGAGGATCTACTTCAGGTAAGCAGCCTTGTGTCTGTCTGTGGGTCCTGGTCAACAGACAGGAAGCAGCGAGTAGTTAATAGAGGAACAAAGTCACAGTGGGCCTGCATTCAGAGTGGGATACTGCAGGGTTCAATTTTAGGACCACTATTGTTCCTAATTTACATTAATGATATTGACACCAATACATACAGTAAACTGGTTAAATTTGCAGATGACACCAAGGTGGGTGGTGTAGCAGATACTGATCTACCAGCACAGAGGCTGCAAAGGGATCTGGATTTAATTAACGACTGGGCTGATACCTGGCAGATGAAATTTAACACAGATAAATGTAGGGTAATCCATGCAGGGAGCAGAAATATAAAGTACAGATATTTCATCGGTTCCACTGAAATATAGGTAGCGGACTATGAGAAAGTCCTCGGTCTGTATGTTGATGCTTCCATGTCCCACTTTTGCCAGTGTGGGGAAGCAATAAAAAAGGCCAATAGGATGTTGGGTTATATCTCTAGGTGTGTGGAGTTGAAGTCAAGGGAGGTGATGTTACATTTATATAATTCCTTGGTAAGAACCCACCTAGAATATTGTATGCAGGTTTGGTCACCATACCTCAAGAAGGACATTGCTGCCTTAGAAAATGTGCAACGGAGGGCTATGAGAATGATTCATGGTCTTAGAGGAATGTCTTATGAGGAGAGGTTAGCTGAGCTGAATCTGTTTTGCCTTGAGCAAAGAAGACTAAGGGGGGACATGATCCAGGTCTATAAGATTCTAACGGGTCTGGATGCTGTTCAACAAAATGGCTACTTCAATATTAGTTTGAATACTGGAACTTGTGGCCATAAGTGGAAATTAGCGGAAGAACATTTTAAAATGAATTTGAGGAAGCTCACAGCGTGTAGTTAGACTATAGAATATTCTTCCTACTAGTGCAGGGGAAGCTAAAACCCTGTGTTCCTTTAAATCAGAGCTAGATAAGATTTTAGCAATTCTGAGCTATTAGTTAAGTTCTCCCCAGACGAGATTGATGGGCCGAATGGCCTCCTCTCATTTGTACATTTCTTATGTTCTAATGAGACAGCATCGATTAGCCTCTGTCTCACCACACCATGTGCACAAAGGATTTGTAAATTTAATTTGTGGTGAGGGGGTGATGGGGGAAGGTGGAAGGGATGGGGCATTGACTGATGTTTAATTATAGTGTCTCTGTAACCACCATCTTCATGTATAGTTTTGGATGGGATGGGCAGTCTGAGTGGTTGACCTGTATGTAAGGGTGTGTTCATTAAGTAAGGATTCTTAGTAGGTGTAAATGGGAGCTGCAGGGAGTCTGTGCTCACTGTGAACTGGTCCTGGGTAAGCGGTCATGAATAATGGATAGGTGTGTGCGGAAGTCTCTGAGAAGCACAAAGCACAGTCCAATCGGAGTGCTGGCTCTGAGCATGCTCAGTGTGGCATGCGGGCGCTCCCCCACTCCAGGTGGAGAAGAGGTTGGAGCTGGTGAAGCAGGTTTCCCACAGCACCCACAAGAAGCTGAGCGCCTGCCTGCAGGGCCAACAGGGGCCCGAAGTGGACAAGAGGTCTGTGAGGTCGCCCTCGGTACGTACCGCCCCTATAACAACACTTCTCATCAGTGATTAATTAAGCTATATCGGGCACAGTCCTTACACAAACGATCCTATATAAACACCACCAAATGCCGCGCATGACAGGGTCACAGTTACCCTAATAGTAACATGGTACAACCAGCTATGTGTATAAACTGTATTGTGCACTGCACAGAACAACTAGACGACGTCATGCATCAGTATCTGCAGCAGTGGCAGCGCGGTGAATGCTAGCTGGCCCGCTAATTACTCAAGAGAAGTTCAGCCGTTACATCGTGCTAGGCGCTGTCTGCTAAGTGCTAAACGCTAAGTGCTAAATGCTAAGTGCTAAATGCTAAGTGCTAAATGCTAAGTGCTAAACGCTAAGTGCTAAACGCTAAGTGCTAAATGCTAAGTGCTAAACGCTAAGTGCTAAATGCTAAGTGCTAAACACTAAGTGCTAAACGCTAAGTGCTAAATGCTAAGTGCTAAACACTAAGTGCTAAACGCTAAGTCCTTTCTTCTGGCTAGAAAAAGCTGCCGCTGACCACGTTGGCCCAGTGCCTGGTGGATGGTGCCATGGTGCTTGGAGACGACTCCCTCCTGGGGTGAGTCTTACACACACACACATACACACACACAGACACACACACACACAGACACACACACACGCACACACACACATACACACACACACACACACACACACACACACACACAAACTACAAAGTGGAGGATGTTCACATGCTGCTGGTTTGGATACATTTCCCCATCGTCCATGTTTGATTTTACGAGTCGGTGAGGGAGTGTTAACTGTGTTACAGTGAGACACCCCAGAAAATGTGTGCGTGTGAGCGTGTGCGTGTGAGCGTGAGCGTGTGAGTGTGAGTGTGAGCGTGTGAGTGTGAGCGTGTGCATATCTGTGGATATGTGTGCACATGAGTTTGTGTATGAGTGTGTATATGTGTGTGCATGACAGTGCGAGTATGTGTATAAATGTGTATGTGTGTGTATTTCCAAAAGTTGTCCTCATAAAGATAAGCAGAAAGTGAACAGAAACGCACGATTCCAGTCAACACACAGAAATACGTTTGTATTCATATGTTTGTGGGGACTCTCCATTCATTTCTATGGGGAAAACCCTCATCCCAACATGAGGATCTTAACCCTTACCCAGCCCTAACCTTAACCATAAGTAACCAAACAATATAGGAGACTTTGGCGTTTTTAGTGCTTTTGATTGCATTCACAGATCTTTGTGGGGACCTGAAAAATGGTCCCCTCAACATCAGAATAAAAGGTTTTTGAAAACTAAACGCACGCGCGCGCACACACATACACATACAGACATACATGCACGCCCCTGCCATCCCACACATCATTATAAACACGCACCACCATGCTCAGTCACGCACCTCTAAATTCATGTTGAGACCCCCCCCCCAGAAAGCCATCATGTTCTGTTCCCCATTCTCTGCCTGCTTGCGTAAGATCGCTAGCTGACGTTCTTCTTCAACTTCTGCCTCCATGTGTCCTTTATATTTGGAAGGGTTATGAGCATTAAAACTCCGCATAAACACTCTCAGATCTGCATTCCTGATGCTGGTATTTGGATCAGTTGCGTCCTGGTTGGCTACTAATGTTCTACTGAATTATGATGCAGCGCACTGGAACATTCCCATGGGCTCTTTTGATTTGCTGTCGTCTGGCCTCGCTCAGATGTGATTGGCTGTATTCCTGCACCGCCCCCTTCTCTCCTTCCCCCATTGCAGGAAGATGTTGAAGCTGTGTGGGGAGACGGAGGACAGGCTGGCCCAGGAGCTCATTCTGTTCGAATTCCAGATGGAGCGGGACGTCATCGAGCCCCTCTACGTACTCGCCGAGGTGGGCTGTCCCACTGACTTGGACAGGAGCCCTTAGTAACATAATAAGACACATTGTCAGCCACGGGGGGGTGGACAAGAGGCACACTGTTGAATTCTGGGTGATTTTTTTGCATTGCCATGGTGATTGATTACCCGAGCCTTCAAACACCTCACGGAAATGAAAGCCAGCTGACCCTGATTGCACTAACTGGCTTGCTGAGGTTACACAGGGCCATGTGGGTGGATGTGGGCTAACTGGCAGCGTGGAGCTCCCACTACGGGTGGGAGGCGGCACTTCTTCCTGGTGGGGTTCAGGGCAGCCCTGTACACTTGCTGTTGCCTTTGCCACAGGTGGAGATCCCCAACATCCAGAAGCAGCGGAAGCATCTAGCGAAGCTGGTGCTGGACATGGACTCGGCCCGTACGCGGTACGCCCCCTTCGGCAAGCTGGCCCCTTTCCCACAGTCAGGGACCCCCAAAGCAGTCCAAAATCAATCAGTGTAAATCGGCAAGGGAATGGGACACCAGGACGACTACACCTCCTATAAAATGGTCCCCTCTTCCCCAGATTTCTGACCCTCTATAAGGTTCCGTTGCACTTGAGTTCCCCGGAGACAGCAGAGGGAGTGACAGATAACATGCTGGACCAGAGCCCGAGCTGAAATTGCAGGACAGACGCAGAGTTACTGTCCCCATGAGCAGGACACACTGAGCAGGGCTAGCAGCAGCAGGCTGTCCAGATGTCTGCTGAGTCTGTTGCCAAGGACACAAGCTGTCCCAAACATGTGTTGAGGTTTGGTGTAAAAGGGAGACAAGATGGTGTATCACAAATTACGCTGACCTGATGAATCCTTCGTAATGAGGATTCACACCAGCCTGGACGCCCATCAGGTGTTCTGGAGAAAACAATTACATTTATGATGATTATTATTATTAAAAACTGTATGCCACACTCTTCGGGGGAGATTTTTACACAGTCCCTAACTCCAGAAAATCAGATTATAAATGAACCCCACCCCTCCAGCAACCTCGTGGTCTCAGCACCACCAATCCCCCCACCCCTTTCGTTAGATTTGCGTCTCTTCTAAAAAATGTTCTGGCTGATTAATTTTCCTGTCTGGATGTGAGGGTGGATCTTCCTGGTACATTTTACACCCCCTGTCCCTCCCAAAATTACTGGGCCTCTCTGTGTGTAACCCTGGTTAACAGAGTTACTAGGAACGCCCAGAGAGGCAAAATTTTTGCTCCCTCCCAGCACACATGTACCAGGTAACTGGTTCTTAGGTAAAATGTGGCTTGTTTGGAAGGTCCCAGGCAACTGTGTTGAGAAACGGTGCATTAAAGGGTACAAACAGATGAACATTTATGATATGGGAGCAAGAAGGAGGGAATGGGAGAAGGAAAGTGATACAGAGGAGCGTGTGATAGCAGGGGGTGACCAAGGAAGAATGATGACATTGGGGATATTGTTCTTAGAGCCATGTGTCTGTGCATGCTTGTTTGCCTGTGCATTCTCACATGTCTGTGCATGCCCATGTGTCTGCATGCCCATGTGTCAGTGCATGCTGGTTTGCCTGTGCATGCTCATGTGTCTGTGCATGCTTGTTTGCCTGTGCATTCTCACATGTCTGTGCATGCCCATGTGTCTGCATGCCCATGCGTCAGTGCATGCTTGTTTGCCTGTGCATTCTCACATGTCTGTGCATGCTTGTTTGCCTGTGCATTCTCACATGTCTGTGCATGCCCATGTGTCTGCATGCCCATGCGTCAGTGCATGCTGGTTTGCCTGTGAATGCTCATGTGTCTGTGCATGCTTGTTTGCCTGTGCATTCTCATATGTCTGTGCATGCCCATATGTCTGTGCATGCCCATGTGTCTGCATGCCCATGTGTCAGTGCATGCTCGCTTGCCTGTGCATCCGTGGATGTCAATGCATGCTTGTGTGTCTGTGTGCCTCAGAATATCTCCTGACCCTCCGCATCCCCTTTTCCAGGTGGCAGCAGTCTTCCAAGTCCTCAGGTGTGTCCGGCAACCAGCAGCCGCCGGGGGCCAAAGCCGACGCCCTCAGGGAGGAGATGGAGGAGACTGCCAATCGCATGGAGATCTGCAGGGTCGGCCCCTCTCTTACTGGCTCTTCCGCTCCCTCACACACGTGCGCTCGTACACGGACACACGCCGCCTGTGTCTCCTGCACAAAGCTCCGCATTGCGAAACAGCACAGGACAGAGCTGACATGGTGAAGAATCCGCGAGGGGATACAAGGCCCTGGGGGCTCGGCGGCTCCCCGCTTTACTCTGTCTCCTGTCAGCCGTCGCCGCTGGTTTAAAATAAACTTCCCTAAAATATCCCCACAGTCTCTTTTGAAAAGAGCAGCTACTAAAAGTGCCTAACGTCTTCTGTTTTTTTTTTCTTCTAATTCCCTCTAGGATCAGCTATCAGCAGACATGTATAGCTTTGTGGCCAAAGAAATCGACTATGCAAACTACTTTCAGACTGTAAGTACCTCTCTGGAGACAGCGCCCCCTGGTGTGTTCCCTGGTGAATTGCCCATTCCTGTGCTGAAGTCCAGGCCTCTGCTTGCAGCTAATAGAGATCCAGGCTGAGTACCACAGGAAGTCACTGGAGCTGCTTCAGACCGTCCTGCCGCAGATCAAAGCTCATCAGGGTGAGTTCTCCTCCCTCCCCCCCCCCCCCGCTCGGGCCTCCCGTCTGGATCCGGTACCCGTGTGCATGCGTATCTGTGTCCCGCCGCAGAGGCGTGGGTGGAGAAGCCATGTTACGGGAAGCCCCTGGAAGAGCATCTGACCATCAGTGGACGTGAGATCGCCTTCCCCATCGAGGCCTGCGTCACCATGCTTCTGGAGTGCGGCCTGCAGGAGGAGGTACGCTCACTTCAACCCCACCCCCAAAATCGCTCTTTGTTTCAGAGTAAGTGAACTCCCCATGATTAAGAGTTGGAATAAAATGCAAATGTACTCCAAATTAAGGAAACTGGCTGGAAAATTCCTTCCCACTGTGGTCGCAGTAGTTGTAAAGGAGGTTATTCAATAATAATCTGGGGTTGTTGTAGAAGCTATATGATACATCACTTCCTGTCCAATGAATGGAGAGGTAGGTCATATGACCTGTCAGAGGGGTTGCGCTCACTTCCTGCTTCCTGTGTGGGCAGGGCTTGTTCAGAGTGGCGCCCTCTGCCTCCAAGCTAAAGAAGCTGAAGGCGTCCCTGGACTGTGGGGTGTTGGACGTGCAGGAATACTCCGCCGACCCCCATGCCGTTGCAGGTAGGAAGCATGCCCCCCCCCCTCCCCACCGCCACCATGTCATCGCCATGGTGAATATCAGCCCTCGTTCAGCAGGTACCTGTAACAGGGAGACTGTCCGGTTTCTGCTAGTGAAACGTCAGATTCATTCTCCCTGTTGGGCTCGTTCTGTTTGAAATGCTGTGAGATCCCTAATCGGGTTCCATACTGTGTCTGTCCTGTGAGCGCTGCTGGGAACAGAGGGACAGTAAAGGTGCAAAGCAGACACCGAGAGTGGGCAGAAACCGAGAGTGGGCAGACACCGAGAGTGGGCAGAAACCGAGAGTGGGCAGAAACCGAGAGTGGGCAGACACCGAGGTGTGGGCTGACAGCCGAGCCCCTGAAATCAGACAGCTGCTGGAAGTGAAAAAATAAGGCAGGATGTGGGTCTGTCCTTCACCTGAAGCTGCGCTGATGAAACACCCTGCTTTTCGATATGTAGACTAACCCAGTGCCTGTTTATATATTCAGGATATTCCTCCGGTTGAGGTGAAGTGTGTCTCCCATGCTACCAGCTGTAAAGCTCGCCCTGGGATTGGCATCCGGTGGAGTTGCTAGCCGCTACGCTAACCCATTCCCCGCCTTGGGCGTTAGAATGTACATGGAAGCGGGAAGCCCACAGGGTGGCCCAGTGCGATTTATAAGAGCTGTGATGCCCGTCCTCGATAGCCGTGCCCCACTCCTCAGTATAAACTCCTCCCCGCCAACTGGCCTCAAAGCAGCCATGCCAGAATACGGCTGGACTGCAGGAAGACACGTTTACGGTCCCACGTTTCACGGGCCAAAAAATAAATTTTCCACACCCTAATTAAAGATGGACCCCTTTGGATTCCAGAATGCGTGCTTCAAAGTTGGTGTCAGTTGGCTATGCAGCAACACATTTGCAGTGTCTCATGCATGGCCGTGCACACGTATGTTCAGGCATGTAGAGCCCTGCACTTGTGTGCACATGGGTCTCTGGTGGGCACCCTGTGCCATTAGCCTTTTTCCTCTTACACTCACAGGAGCGCTGAAGTCCTACCTGCGAGAACTTCCAGAACCACTCATGACCTTTGACCTCTATGAGGAATGGATTCAAGCTTCCAAGTAAGAGGAAAACAAGTGAACAATGGACTGAAAGCCAGGGCAGTCTAATCTAGTGTTTCATTCATCAAAGTGTACGGATGGTTTTGCAAAGGGAGCTTACCTCAACCCCACTGACTGAAGCGGGCAGTTCCAGCACGATATTGTAGCCTGGTTCTCCAAGTGAATAGAGGCGCCATCTGTCTCCATGATGAGGAGCCTGGCTTTATTTTACAAAGATTGTTTTTCTGCCAAACAGCATTCAAGATCAAGACAAGAGGCTCCAAGCTCTGCTCACCGCCTGCGAGAAGCTTCCCACAGCCAATGGCAACAACTTCAGGTGAACCGCCACTCTCTCCATCCCCATTCTTGACCTTCTGCCACAGAAAGTTTGTCAGTAGCATCGAGAACTTCGCGATTCGCTGTGACCTCTTTGAAAAGGGGATCCGACTTCAAAAATGAATCACCAGGAAATGGTGTCGAGAAAATATTCCAGCGTTGGCCTCAAAACAACAGCGAAACTGTCCACCTCCAGGCCAGTGGAGGGCCCATCACGGTGAAGGGCTTGACTGCTGTGTTCTTAGTCCTGTCTCTATCAGGATTAATCCTTCTCATTTTTCAGTTGGGATCGGGGAAGGTATCCTTGTCAACCTACTGACCTCAGCTCTGTGACAAGCCATGTTCCCCAACACCTACATTATATTTAGTCCAGAAAAGCTCCGAACTGCACTACATTTGCTCAGTAGGAATGACTGGGTGATTAAACTTGAGCCCCACAGAACGAGTTTGCCGGGATTTTTTTCTTCTCAGTGGGTAAATCTACTGTCCCACTCTGCCTGGGTCATACTTCTTAACCTTGGCCTGCGTGTGTGCAGGTATATTCTCCCTCTATGTGTGCAGTTTGCATACTTTTGCTACGTTGTGCAGGTTTTCTCCAGGTACTTTGGTTTCCTACCACAGTCCAAAGACATACAGTTCATTGAATTAGATCTCTCAATTAGCCTGAGCATGTACCATTGATGGTTCGGCATCCTGTTCAGGGTTTACCCTGTACTGCATGGGATAGGCTCCAACGCCACCTTTCCACAACCATGTCTGGTATTAGCATGAGGGCATAGATTTGGTTATGGACAGTTGGGTCCTGCTAATGCGGAAGCTAAGCCTACGACCTTGCAGAAGCAGTTAGACGATGACTGAATAGTTGGATGGATATTTTCTCCTGAGGAGCTAATGGATTTCCCACCCAATAGCAGTCCTCTCAAAATAGTTCTGCCCACTCTAGTATGGTGCACGTGTGTCCCAGTTTTATCTAACATGTTGGTATAAAGTACAGTAGGAGCAGGCCTTGGGCTGTGGAGTAACGGTGGCACAGGCCCAGCACAGAGCTAAGCACAAAGAGCAAGCACACCAGCTACTGACGTCTTCTTGGGTCAGTTACATGGTCTCTGCTATTTATTCCTGTTATCCTGGGAAACTGCCTGGGAAAAAAATCTCATGTTTTTTCTGTCTTGTCACAATAGATACCTGATAAAATTCCTAGCCAAGCTGAATGAGTACCAGGACATGAATAAAATGACAGCAGGGAACATGGCGATTGTGCTGGGACCAAACCTGCTGTGGACGCATGCTGAGGGGTAAGATCCAGCGAGGCTCTGCCAAGGCGGGGGGCACTGACAGGCCCCCATTGGTCGAGTGCAGGTCATGTGTTTTCTTCCACATAAAGACGCTCTGCCCATGATTTTTGCATGTTTTCTTGGCACATCTCAATCCGATCAGTCAGTTTGATGAGGTTTTAGGGAGGGACAGTATATAACCCCTTCTGACCACAAACTGGTGAAGAACCCCATTTACGCTATATTTCACGAGACACTCTTTCAAATAAACACAGGTAGTTCCTAGTTTGAAAGAAGATTGCTGTTCTTTCGAATAGCATAGTAAACCCTTGAACAGAGCATGCTTGAAATCGGGATTAGGAAATAGTATCGTTTCTGGTGTTTAGACAGGGGTTAATGGTCATAATTACACTGCAGTAACATCTAAATAACATTGTATCAAACCCCACAGAAACATCACAGAGATGATGACCACGGTGTCCCTGCAGATCGTGGGCATCATCGAGCCCATCATCCAGCATGCTGATTGGTTCTTCCCTGGAGGTGAGAGAGACCTAAGTCGTGGCCAATTGGAATAAGTTGTCCTGCCGCTCGGCCTCAATGCTGCTGCCTTTGGAAAGGACATCAACAAGGCATCTCCTGTCCCTTTGCCATGATGACAGTGAATAGTTCACGCAACTGACTGATGCCCCTAGTCAATGTAAAAGTAAAAATCGTTTTAGCTGGGATAGATTTTGTATTCATTCTGTAGATATATTCTTCAGTTGAATGGAACTCAATTTCATTGCACTTGATCAGTGGCAATAAATATTTTCATGTATTCATTAACCTTTGTAGTGGCACTGACATTATTAATAATTGATGTTGTTTGCCATTTAACAACAATTTTTGTGGTTCACTCTTCTTCTTCCTCACCCAGAGATCGAGTTCAATGTGACAGGCAATTACGGCAGCCCCATCCACACCAACCACAACGCCAACTACAGCTCCATGCCCTCGCCCGACATGGACCACTCTGATCGCAAGCACGACCAGGCCCGACGCCCGCTCAGTGTCGCCACTGACAACATGATGCTGGAGTTTTACAAGAAAGATGGGTAAGACTCTCATCTTTACGCCACCCCAATCCTCCACCATCTAGCCATCATCCATGCGCCACAAACCAACAGTCAAACATTAACCAGTCTGCTTTTCTTCAGGCGATTAAGTTGATTGTCTCTGAAATCTTAGAAACAGAATTACCTGCCCTAGGAATCCATCAGGGATGGTTGTGGTGAGGGGAGTGGGAAACACGAAGGCCTCCATGAGGACCATGTTTCATTTTCTTTATTTGATTCTCATAACCCGCTGTTTTGGGGTGGAGCAGCTTTGGCACAGACTGCTTGCTTTGCTTGCCAGCCTAGGACAGCAAACAAGTCCTTAGCCCTTCAACCACTGAATACCAAAGGCAAGCTCTGCACAGATGCTTTTATGTTGTACAGAGATTATCGGGAGGAAATTGAATACCTATCGGGCCATGTGTATGCTTGCTTGGCTTCTTTACGTCCCCAGTTACCTTTGGTTTACGTTGCATCTTGTATATGTTTGCAGTCAAGATAATCGCTCTAACATGTTCCTGATGAACTTTTCTGGGGTTTTATCTTTGTAGCCTTGTGTTCACTCCATCCAGTTCCTAGCCCCTTGCGCAACCAATTGCTCTTTTCAATGGCATTGCAGCAGAAAAACCATCAGTGGAATCGGACACCAGACAAGCATGTGCAGGTCTTCCTGGCACCTTCAAGCCTTTTTTAGACTTTTTGATAGAGAGTAGTTTCCAAGTGAAGTTAGATCCAAAAGACATCAAGCTGCAGGCTGTAGTGTGACACAGCCACTATCGTGATGGCATCTCTTGGTGTAGGAGTTACACATTTGACAGAGTAAAATAGTCAGAGTACTAAATCTTATTTTTCAAATGGACATATATGGTTTGCTAGTCTTCATTTTCTCAGATGAACTGTGTGCTGCAGAGAGTCAATCCTCCCCGACTGTGGTTTCATTTTAAGGTTATTTCTCGTCTGTCGGGAAATGCCGTCCTAATTGCTATAATTGGAGCACTAATTGGATTCTGGCAGGGGAAGGTGCAAGAAGCTCCTCCGGGATGGCGGATGGCATCATGGCTGCCCCCAGGACCTCTGTCCTCTCTCCTTCCAACACAAGTTTCATTTTACACAGCCCCACCCCCCCATCCGCGCTGTCATGCTCCGCCATCTTGGCTCAAAGCCTGTCCTCAAGGCAGCCGCTGCTATTACTGCATAGCGTGGGAACATAGAGCAAAGATGTACTTGCAGTCTCGTTGACCTTCACCCTTGATGTTTCTGTCCTACTAATGCAGCATTAGGAAAATACAAAGGTACCGTATGTTTTCTTTCTTTTTCCCCCCCTTCGGCTCTCTCTCACCTCTTCTCTTAATGATGCCCCCCAACCGCATGTGCAGTAAGACACCTCAACTGGGGAGGGGGGGGCTGTCCCATTCCATAAGCCTCCTCCCCCCATGTGCAGTGCTGAATCTCAACTGCTGATTCCTCCATCGTCTCCAGTCGCCCTACAAACAACAGGACGGCTATTATGAATGCAGAGCAAATCCCCGCCTGCCCTATGGTGGCCTGGTTGTCTGAGCTCACATGAGATTGTCATGCGGAGATGAACCAACACAAAGGCAGCGCCCTGCCTCGCCAGTCATAGACCCCGGTCTCCGGTTGCGAGAGCTGCTAAATGTCTATCCAGCCTCTGGCTGTAGACAACAGACCAGGTTTTCTTGCCGTTTATTGAGTACTTGCCTGTTTGTCCTTGTTAGCGCTGGCACCAATGCATATAAACCACATTTTAATATGTGGCACCAATTAAGAAGTTCCAAGTGAAGCTAAGCTAATGGAGGTGTCCATGAGGGAGAAGCAGTCACGGGGGTGGGGGCTTACACCCTAGTGCTCCGAGCCCAACCCCCTACCGTCCCGTAACCTGAGCGGCCCCATGTGTCTCCCTGTCTTGCTGTAGCATGGGCGTCCGGGTGATGGACACGTCTTGGGTGTCACGCAGGGGCTCCTCCTCAGCACGCAAGGCGTCCTCCACCCCTCCGGGGGCCCAGACCCCTGCCCCGCCCACCGACTCGCTCATCCCTGAGCAGCCGGATGAGCTCTCTGCCACCCCCTCCCCTGCCGCTACCCCTGCTAGCAGCGACCGGGCCAGGTAAGGCTGTGCCGTGGCCTCCTCCAGCAGCCTGCTCTGGCCTCACCCCATCTACTCTCCCTTCCCATCAAGCTCAACACAGCCTTGCCTTTCCAATGTCACCTGTCTCTGTTTTTGCCCCCATTGCCTATTACTAAATTAAGTCTGTTTTTCTGTTTAGTTGTTGCTGTTGTTGGTTATTGTTAGTGTTGTCACCAGTGTCCCTGACGTTGTTGCTGTTGTTGTTGATGTCGCGGAGGTGGTCTGGACGTCTCTCCTGCTTTACTCCATTGTCTTCTCTGTGTCCAGCAGGTATATTGTTGAGTCAGGGCTGGGGTCAAGAAAACGTGGGTAAAGCTAGCATATGGCAGGTTAGCGTGGATCGAGTTAGCGTAGGGCAGGTTAGCATGGCCCGAGTTAGCATAGGGCAGTTTAGCGTGGATCGAGCTAGCACAGGGCAGGTTAGCATGTATCGAATTAACATAGGGCAGGTTAGCATGGATCACCGAGCGAAGAGCAGGTTAGCATGGATCAAGCTAGCATAGGGCAGTTTAGCGTAAGTCAAGCTAGTTTGGGTGGCAGCACTTCTTAGCTTCTATATAGTTTTCCCAATTTAACAGGAACAGTTATTCATCCTTTCAGTCTCCCTGAAGCTGAGAACTAATTCCTCAGAAGAGGTTCGGCTTGTAGGACCGTAGCCGGACATCACGGAGGCAGAGCGCTTTGGGAGGAGTGCGTACGGAGCATGGTGGCAGCGTCACTGGCCTCCTCATCTGTTCACTAGTCCTGTTCTCTTTGATCCCACATCTGGCGGACATGTCATATGAGCTAGTTAGCACAGTTAGTGTCTGTGTCGATTTTACAGACTGGAAAAGTCTAATTTAAAGGTTTGGCGAGGTTCTGTCTCCGGATAACGAACACAAACTTTGGATCCTGCCATTTGGATGCTTAGCGTGTCGTCTTTCAAATTTGTTTCTGAAAAGTTTTTTATTTTTTTTTTCTCATCTGGACAACAGGCCCTATTACAGCACATCGCTAAGCGTACCCCTCCCCCCCTCCCCCCCCCCCCCCCCCCCCCCCCCCCCCCCCCCCCCCCCTCCGTCCCCCCTTTTCCCCCCCCCCCCCCCCTTCCTTCCCCCCCCCCCCCCTCCCCCCCCC
>JAABNY020000095.1:2067668-2077963 GCA_015164015.2 Brevimyrus niger | reverse complement strand
GCACACGAGGAGCAAGGGGCCCGGCGGCTCGCAATGTGTTCTTCTGCCGCCCCCCAACTCCCCCCCCCCCCCCCCCGGTGTGCCAGGCTCTCTGTGGCGTTATGTCAGGGCGAGCATGACCCTGTCCGGGTACCTGCCCCCCCTGTGTGACCCCAAAGACGGAGACTTGCTCATGGACGGAGGGTACACTAACAACCTCCCAGGCAAGTAGAGCCGCCCACCTGTCTGCCGGGGGTGCCGGGGGGGGGCCGTTTCGGCTCCCCTGAGCCCCACTTGGCACATAGGTAGGTATTAAGGTTTTTTTGTGCTGTGAATTTTGAGAGTCTGACTACTACAGTTTGTATTGCAGTGTGAATCTAATAAGGGTCTGTATAATGATTGGCTGGCAGACATGTCACCTGACATACTCCCACCAATAGGAGTTTAGGATGTTGTAAACTCCATCCTGTGATGAAATTTTTTTTTTCTGCCTCTGATTACGAAACAGATTCCTCTCTGTAAAGAAAATCTGCGTCAAATATCAATTGTTCTTCTGGGATTCGCTGAGATGTCGTTTTAAATACGCGACAGATTATTCCGCCCACATGTTCCATTTTGTTTTGTCTGAACGTCGTTCTGATACCAGGGGGCTGTCCATGAAGGCCGTGTTTTATTCACACTGTGAGCGCGACAAAGGCCTGGCGATTGGTCAAGAGCAAACCCACATCACCGCACCACCTCAACACCTTTACTCTTTGAGGTCTTGCAACTGGAGATGACTGTGCTATTTTTCCACATCTGATGTCCGATCGGGCACCCAGAATGCAGTGGGCCCAGAACCTTTGGCAAACTAAATTTAAATGCATCTGGGAGGGGCTTGGGCACATTATTCCAGTTGGAAGGTTACAAGTGGTCAGCTGGGCATGCTGAACCTAATCAAGTGGCCAATCACGCGCTTGCTTGGGACAGCACCCTGTGTACTTTATGGAACTGCTCTGATGAAACTTCACCGTCTGACCCGATATACTCCCCAGTCCACCATCGCTAGACCAGACACCATTGGCACATGCTCATTGGCTATTAAGATTAGGGTCTGTTTTACTCTCTACTGTGGTTGACTGTGTAAATGCAGTAGCTGAGGAACTGGGAGCTGTGATCCAGTGGAGTATACCTGTGTCTGATAGAGCATTTTCTACCCAAATGTCAGTGTCTGTCTCTGTCTCCACCCCAGATGTAGTGTTCTGTGGTGTTTTGTAGGAAGACATTTTGGTTTCATAACTTCCTGGCATGTTTAACATGCTTGGGTAACTCCTCTCACATTACGGACTGTAACGGCCCCTGGGGTGGGGGTGGGTGGGGGGGGGGAAGCCTGTTTAACGGCTCTGCATCGCCAAGCGTCTTGTCGACTCACCCCAGGGCCCTGGTCTGACATCACACAGCAAAGGCCCAGGAGGAACCTCAGTCCAAGTCTAGGTTTCAGTCAAGTCAATCCAGCCAATTATTAGAGAAGATGGTTGGACCTCTAACTGTGAGTGTGCTTGGAGGGACGGCCTTCCCAAAGAGCTTTATGAGCCGAGTCGGGTCGCTGCAGCCCTGCAATTTGGCCAAAGAGTAACACTTGAAGTGGCACGCTGCAAGAAATGTAAATTACATTGAGTCAAAATTCTAATTTCATGAATAAACTGGCTAACGCACCTTACTAGCATTTCAGCACGTTGACTTATTTTACGAAAACATACGAAGTACAAATTTCCGATTGCGCTGGCAGATAACGTCTCAAAACAGGAACGGCGCTTCTTAAATTTGAAAGGCCGTTTTTTGTCATTTAAAACCTTGAACTGAGGTCCGAATGTCTGGGTCCTTCACCGGCTGTGCGTGTGCATGTGAGAGCAGTCGGTGTGTCGCATGAAGCCAAAGTGTTGCGCTCCGTGACGCGCTCCGTGACGCGCTCCGTGACGCGCTCCGTGACGCGCTCCGTGACGCGCTCCGTGACGCGCTCCGCGACGCGCTGTTGTGCCCGCCTCGCCGGCTGCTGTATCCCTCTCTCTGCCCGACGTCCCCAGCCGACATCGCCCGCAGCGTGGGCGCCAAGACGGTCATCGCCATTGACGTGGGCAGCCAGGATGAGACCGATCTGTGCAACTATGGCGACTGTCTGTCCGGCTGGTGGCTCCTCTGGAAACGCATCAACCCCTGGGCCGAGAAGGTCAAGGTGGGCTGTCGGCCTCATAGATGCGTGTGTCTGCAAATAATGGCGACCAAAAGAAACTAGAACTTTCTTTGCATGTTGGCCAAGTTGTTCAGATACTTTTTTTTTGAGTATCCTGATCTGACGACTAAGCAGGACTGTCTGAGGTTCCTGCGAAGCAGAACCCGTAGATAAGCACGCATGCATACGCCGACTCGCTCCCAGTGACCGGCTCTGGCGCCCCCTAGGTTCCCGACATGGCGGAGATCCAGTCGCGCCTGGCGTACGTGTCGTGCGTCCGCCAGCTGGAGCTGGTGAAGAAGAGCGCCTACTGCGAGTACATCCGGCCGCCCATCGACCGCTTCAAGACCATGGACTTCGGCAAGTTCGACGAGATCCACGTGAGTGTGTCTGCGCTCGGCGCCCCCCCCTGCCCGCTCCTCGCCGTCTCCCCCCTGCATTAACCACAGTCCTGGAACTGTAATGATCTCGGGCATCTCCTCCCTGTAGCTGCAGACCGACAGGAGATGAAGTGTAAAGTCTTTATACTGCGGACGGGCTCCTCTCTGCTCTGTGAATTAGTCACTGTTGATTTCACCTGTAACTGGAAACATCAGCATTAAACTGGAGTAAATGTTTATGCATCAGTCTCTCTGTCCCTTTCCCTCCTTCTCCCCCCCCCCTCCTGCCTTACCTTTCACCCACTTCCTCTCTCTCCCCCACCCTCTCTATCCCTCCCTTCTCTTCTGTTTTCCTCCTTTCCTTCCTTTCTTCTCCCTCTTCGTTGCACCCTGCCTTTTGCACCTTACTTTTCTCTTTCTTTCTCCCCCTCTCTTCCTCTCTCCCCTCCCTCTCCCCTCTCTCTCTCCCTCCTTTCCTTTCTCTCTCTCTCTCTCTCTCTCTCTCTCTCTCTCCTCCCTCTCCCTTGCACCCTAACCCTCCCTCTCACGCCTTACTTTTCTCCCTCTCTCCCCTCCCTCCCCAGGATGTCGGCCTACAGCACGGTAAAGTCTTGTTCTCCGGCTGGGCTCGGGGTGACATCATCAACAACATCCTGAAAGACCATCGCTCTGCTGACTACAATGACAGCAAGAAGGCAGATGTAAGTAACCCCCCCCCCCTCAGCGTAACCCCGTCTCCTGGTGTATGCCTCTGGGCACCCCACTGAGCACTCTCTCTGACCCCTCCCTCAGACCTGCACATGTCCCGGTGCGGACTTCACCGACTTGGCTGAGATTGTGTCCCGAATTGAGCCAGTGCAAAGCTACGTGTCCGCCGAGGGTGAGCCAAACCCGGTCCGAACCCAGTCAGGACCCGGTCCGAACCCAGTTAGGACCCAGTCAGGGCCCGGTCCGAACCCAGTCAGGACCCAGTCAGCCCAGATCGCTCACTGATGATCAAACCGGCTTCTTCACTCCAGCTGTCATCGCACCCCCTCTGGCTTCAGAGCTGCTTTTTATTTCTGCAGAACACCTCAGGGGGTCCAGTGAAACAGATATCATTATGTTAGGGGGGACTGGGGGGGGTGGCAGCCATTTTAGCTTCTCTGATGTGATGCGACCCCCCTCCATTGCTGCCCCTCCCCTCAGCGGAGGAGTCTGACTGCCTGACAGAGTTTGAGGAGGACGGCATTGACACAGTGCGGGAGGAAGAGGAGGAGGAGGAAGAGGACGCAGAAGAAGCCGAGGACCAGTCTCCCGGGGATTGGGGGCCAAACGGGGTCTTCAACGCGGTAAGCGCGAGGTCCTGCGGCATCCCTTCCTTCTCAGAGTGGCACGCCAGCTCTGACTTCCCCTAGTGCCCGCAGGACTGTTCACACTGAGTTTCATAAGGGGACAGTTACACACAGTTGTCAGTAGGTGGCATATTTCTTGTGTTTAGGACGAAGAAAAGTCAGTGCGACAGCGGAGGAAACTGGCCAGTGACTCCAACACCTGCTCCGAGATCTCCGACTGCTGACAGGGGGGCCGGAGCCGGGGCCGGGGCCGGTTCGGGCCGGTAACTCCCCTGGGATGAGACACGGTGCCATGAGGTGGCGCCCCCTGCAGACCGACCTCATCCAAGCTTAATTTATTTTGTTCTTATTTCCTGGCATGGTGACTCTTTGACCTCAACACTAACCCCTGACAAAGTCCATCTTTCCACTCCATGACAACACACGATAGTGAGCAGTATCCGGGGAAACGGTTTTATCCGGAAGCGGCTCAGCGCTGGTGGATCCGAAGGCGTCCCGCGGTTACATGGTGTGTGGCAGAGATCTGGGTTTTTACCAAAAACTACAATCCTGTGTGGAAAATAATATACCGTGTGTGTGTGTGTGTGTGTGTGAGACCCCTGGCCCACCCAGAGCCGCCAGGCTGCCTTTCATCTGCCCTTCCTCTCCCCCCCATGGACTGATGACCCCCTTCTCCCTGGAAACCCTAAGCCTCGCGCCCCCCCTGCAGACGGTACACATCTTAGCACGCTTGCACGCACAACAAGCCCCCCACCCCCCTGCCAGGAAGCCCATTCATCTGCTGCCTTTCTGTTGACGCTGTTTCTGGGCCCGGGGGGGAAGGGGGGGGCCCGCTCTGCTCATTTTACTGTCCATTTTGGCCTTTTAACCCCCAGATGGATCTCCACTGAATCCGCGTCAGAAGTTATGTACATAAAGTTCCTTTTTTTAAGCATCCTTTAGCTGTTTGCACTGATTCTGATGTAGAGTAATTCCTCTAGGGTGAAGTTTTTTTAGTTTTATTTTTGATCTGATATAAATGGCAATATGATAAATACATATGGCCGATATGAGATTAATTAAGGAATGTATAAAGGAGGGTATTAAAACACTGAACAATAAATGTTCCTTAACTCCACAGTGTGTGGTTTATCAGAGTTCATCTCTGCGGGTCTCCCAGCATGCACCGGTTCTGATGTGGCTCCCAGCATGCACTGGTGCTGATGCGTCTGGAACATTTGCAGAAAACATATTTGGGGGGGGGTGTGTCCAAAACGTCATCATCATTATTATATAAAAGAGCATCATTTCAGCAGGTCTGGCTTTTTCATGTCGTGGGAGGGATGCAGCTCAGAAGGTCACTGGTTCAAATCCCATGTTCATCAGGGAGATCGTTGAGTTAGGCTGTTAACCCTAATTGCTCCTGGGACGGTCTCACCCCGATTTCTCAATAGTACATTACTGTTGTATATTAATCAAACGCAACGTCTGCCGTCGATGAGGCTGCGAAGAAAAAGCACAGATAAGTTAATCATGTGCCTTCAGAGCTGCCGTCATTTGAATAAGTTTGCTCTCAGCTTCAGGTTGTCTGTGTCACGTGTTATTCCTGATCGCCGAGTCCCGTGTTTGGAGATTGTCGGTGCAGGAGAAACGGGATTCACAGCGTATTACGACCGGCTTCCGGAATGAACGACGGGGAAAATCTGCTCAAACGCGTAGTTTTTATTCACGCCATTATTAAAAAGCACTTCAGGAAAGATAAAACAAATTATAACTTGAATTATCGTTTGAACGGTATTCAACGTTAAATGAATATGAATATTCGTTAAATAAATAATCATATATTACGATTGTAGAGCGTAAAATTTATCCAAAGATGATTGTTTACATGTGCACATTTTCATTGTAAGGTCTTCTACAATATGACATTAATGGTATTATTACAAATTATTTTGTTTTAGTACTTTTTGTGAATTATCAGTATGTCGCACAAACATTTCCCGAGGTGGGGCAACTGAAGCAAAAGTACTGAAAGTCATAAAGAGGGAGTGACTTCAGCGACGTCTTGGTCAGAAGCCCAGAAGGACACTATGCACTGAGTTTGTGCATCTTGCACTAAATTAATGCCTTGTTTATCCTAATCTATATCCATTAACTATACTGTCATCAGTTACAAATCCAGAAACACTATTTCTAAGAATAACGCGACCTTTCGGTAGTGCAAATGGGCTATTTAGGTATTAAGTATTTAAACTGTTGCATGGGTACACAGGCCGAATGGAATAAACTGGATTATCACATAAAATATACGTAAAATAAAACAATATGCAGTGATAGACGTAAAAGTTTGCATTGGCAGCATTAAAGCCTTAAGTGACAAAAAATCGAATGTAAAAAACGGGGCATGATGAGGGGAGCAGGTCCGTAAAGAGAGAAGCTCTCGCAGGAACGCGCATTGCGTCACTGCGCGGAAACGCGCCAGAGCGGCCGAGCAACAGTCCGCTGAACGCGGCGAATGCAGCCATTCGGGTGGAGGGATCTGATCCTGAAGCGGCTGCTTAGGGCCTAGTGTAACCTGAGTCCCGGGGTGACATGAGGAAGATGAGCGAGGGCAGGTGCCCGGGCGGCGGGGGTGGATGCCGTGAGCATTAATACGGATTAAAGTCGGAGGGGTTGCGTAAAGCTTTTATTAAACGCTGCTTCTTATAACCCTCAGTGGCGGCGCGGGAAAAAAAGTTCGACACACTTCATATTTGAACAAATTAACAAAAAAAAAAAACACAAATCTGAACAAATCCACAATCCAACATAAACTAATTGGAAAAAAGAGCGAAAGGCAAGCGTTTCACAAAACCTGCTGTGATGAAGTTCTAAGGTTTACTCTACATAAGAATACGAAAATAGTTAAAGGCTAATTTGTAGAGTAGCGGCAATTGCGTCAGATGTAAGCAAGATCTGAAAGAGAAAACGAACCCTAAAAATAAAAATGAAATCGTTAAAGGGACAGGTACTCGGTATAGTCACACAGAGATTACGGAGTGCTGTCAAAGACTTTCTGCAGACATTCTGGAGAACCTTCTGGTGGTATTTCGGTCTGGCTTCAGAAAGATACTGCTCACCTTAACCACTTGATGATTGCCTCCTTTAGCCGGGAGACTAGCTATGAGCTTGGGGTTCACAAAACCCCTACAAGGAGAAGCTTTGCCTTTTTGATTAGGATGTGCTGTGTGTCACCTTCAAATGAAAGCTCAAAATATAGGATGATTAGTCCTGATTAGACTTTGGTTCTTTTTAGACGTTGACAAGAATATGTCAACAAAGGCTGCTAGCAGTGTGTCGTTAGCATCTGGTTTCCTTGGTAACTCAGTAGGGCATTGCCGCTAGTCCACCGTGACCCACACCTTCTCTGGTAGGATTCGCAGCGGGTGGCGCTTGCAGGAGCTGGAGAAGTATGGGAAGACCTTCTCAGCGAACTTGTGTTTGAACTTGTAGAGGAGAGTGTTGTCAACAGCATCAGAAAAGGTGAGTCTGCCACGGTCCCAGTCCAGCTGCACCCGGACCCTCTGAGGCTTCTTCTTCAGTGCCAGGGGTGTGGCGATAGGGGCTCGTGCCCGGTACTCTCCAGCCGACAGGCCAATGCTCCACAAACCCCGCTCTGGATTTGGAGGGAACCACTCCTTCCTCTGGATGGTCTCCCGGGCCACGCCCAGGGCCCATTCCAAGTTGTCCCCCACCTCCACGTCCCAGACGTGCTGCCCTGAGTCAAAAGCCTCGGAGCCCAGCACACACTCACAGGACCGGAACCGCTCTGGGTTGTTGGGAAGGTGCTGGTCCTCGTCCAGGTACCTCACAGACGTTAGGTCATCGGACACGGAGAGGCAGATGTCTGCCGTGTTGGGGTTCAGTGTTACAGGGGCTGGGGGGGTTGAGAAATTACGTCAAGTCCTCCAACTTTGAATGTTTATGGAGATAAATCTGAACTAGTGGTGATTATATATAAGTATACTGACCACTGGCTTAGGTAACTAGTGTTAATCATAATGCAAGTCATCCACATTCACAGATTCACTCACTGTATTGGACCAGGTCCTGCATCTTCTCCCAAATCCTATACTTTAGGTTCCCTACGTGTTTAGGTACATCAATCAGGCCACCAAAGTCAGTTATTGGCTTCTGTAGGGGGCGCTGTGCTCTGCAAATGATAACAGCCAACAGCAAGCCACATCAAGGTAACGGCCCCCAGTGTGACTGGGTTCAGGGTATGTGGAACAGTGGTTATCTAACACATACCGTTGGATGGTTGCCTTGAAGTTCTGCAGAACAGAAGGGAAATGCAGTTTGGCCAGCAGAATTTGTTCACACATAAAGAGATACCAAGAGAAACGTGAATAGAAGTTCTGGTCTATGACCAATCCTTGCTGTACCTAACCGTGACCTCAAAGGGGCTGACCAGCTCCATGACGGACCTCAAAGGGGCTGACCAGCTCCATGACGGACACTTACCTGCAGGAAGGTGATGTCATCAGCAGCCAGCTGCTCTTCCATCAGTTGAATGTCATCTGTCAGAGACTGTAAGTCTCCAGCCAGCTTCTCCACCTTGTCCTTCGTCGTCTGGCTCCTCTGCTCCTCTTCCTCCTTGAGAGCGGCTAACATGGCCGCCTCTTCATCCCTCAGGAACCTGTGGAGCTTCTTGAATTCGTCCTTTATGAGCCGCTCGCTCTGCTGGGCCTGGTCCTAAGGGAGGGTGGTAAAGGAAGGGGGGGGGGGGGGGTCTGGCTCTGACTCTGGCCCGCAGTGCTGCCAGGGGAGGGGGCTGCTGAGCCGGCGGCCTTTACCTTGATGTGCTCTGCCAGCTCCTCGCAGCTCTGCTTGGCCGCAGCGAAGTCCTCCAGCTTCTCCTGCAGCGGCTTCATGGTGGCCCTGAGCTCCCTCTGACCCGACACATGACAGTGAGAAAGACAGCTTCACGACAGGTGCGGAGGATCATGCATTCAGCTGGACGGGGCTCACAGCACCTGCCTGAAGGGTACAGCGGTTTAACCCATTCCTGCTCTAACCCGTTGTATCCCAGCACCTTCAGCTGTGTGTACAGCTGGACGCTGAAAGGAGCCCGTCCCTCAAAAGCACAGCAGTTTGACACATTTAAACGGACGTGTAGTTTGTCCTTTGTGTGTGCGATCACGTGTGGTTCCAGCGGGTTTCGCAGGGACCCCTCACCTTGCAGTCGTGCACAGCCTCCTCTAGAGGGCAGCACTGGTGCTCTTCGTGCTCATTCTCCTGGCAGAAGGTGCACACCAGCTCCTCGTCATCCACACAGAAGAGGGTGAGCTCCTCTCCGTGGCGGGCGCAGAGCCCGCAGGCCCCCCCGGCGGTGGCCTCTCGCCGCGGCTGCCCCTCGAACAGGGAGTCGAGCAGGCGGCACAGCACGCCATCCAGCAGCTGGCGGCCATAGCACACGGTGCAGCCTGGAGCGCCCACCTCTCGCTGGCACTGCTGCAGGCAGTTCGCGCACAGCCGGTGCCCGCAGGGCAGCAGGGCTGACTCACCTGCCTGGCATCCTGGGCAGAGGGGCTCAGGGGCTGCGGGGGGCACTGCAGTCCCGGCTTCCATCGTACGCGCACACGGCTCCCTCGGTCAAGTGGCTTTTCCCCAACGTTGCCCTCTGGGCTTGATGCGGCAGATCCTCGCTGGGATGACAGGAAGTCCCCCCTGCTTGCGCGCTGTGTGTCGGCAAGCTGTGGGCTGAGGGGGGTATTTATATCTCGGTGTTTTCAAACAGAGGGGTGGTGAGGGGCACGGGGCCATCTGGGAACAGGAGGGCTGCCCGCCATCCGAGGGGAGGGCGAGCCAATCGAGAAGTAGCAGTGTGGCGGGGGGGGGTGGAGTGCTTAGTCAGTGTGGGGGGTACAGGCCCCCCCAGAGGGGCCATATGCAAACTGACACCTCCATCCTTTTGGCACAATGACAGCAAAATGCAGCAATGAACAACAGGTGTGTAGTTGAATCGTTTCCCCTGAAGAGGCGACTCAAGTGAGGGCAACACTGGATGGGGAGGGGCGGCACAGCCCAGACGAGGGCGACACTGGACCAGGGAAGGGCGGTACAGCCCAGGCGAGGGCGACACTGGACCAGGGAAGGGCGGTACAGCCCAGGCGAGGGTGACAGTGGACCAGGGAAGGGCGGTACAGCCCAGGCGAGGGCGACACTGGACCAGGGAAGGGTGGCACAGCCCAGGCGAGGGCGACACTGGACCAGGGAAGAGCGGTACAGCCCAGACGAGGGCGACACTGGACCAGGGAAGGGCGGCACAGCCCAGGCGAGGGTGACACTGGACCAGGGAAGAGCGGTACAGCCCAGGCGAGGGTGACACTGGACGGGGAGGGGCGGCACAGCCCCGGCGGGGGCGCCAATGGG
>JAABNY020000095.1:1920846-1933145 GCA_015164015.2 Brevimyrus niger | reverse complement strand
ACCCTGAGTACTACCTGTGGCTCAAAATTAACCTGCCAATGCCCAACCATCAAATTGGAACCTCACCAGATTCTCAACTTCTGGATGTTGTGTATAGGATGTGCACTGCCCGGTAATCGAACCCAGGTCGCAAGAATGGGAATCTTGCATGACACCACTACACTAGCAGTGCCAGAGTCTGCTTGGCCACCATGGAATATTTGTACTAACTCTTGACAGAACTGGAGAAAATTTGTACACTCAGAAACATGCATGATTCTACACCCTGAGTGCTACAGTACTTGTGGCTCTAAAACACCCTGGGAATGTTAAAGGAAGAAATGGTTAAACTCAATAGAATGGGAATCTTGCATGATACCACTACACTAACTGTGCTTGCATCTAATCTGTTAACAAGGAATGCTTGTACTGGTCACTGATTGAATGGGTAAAAATCAGTAGAATGACTGCTAAAGTTAAAGTCTCAATGCTTTGGGGTAATTCAATGTAGCAGTTTCAGCTCCCCTTATCGGAATTATCCCAAATGACTCTTTATGTATCCATTTCAGACAACCTTGTCAATCAGAATGTGTTTTATGGTTACAAGTAGCCCTCCCATGCTCTGTTATGTAATGTTAACTTTCTAGTGTATTTATTAAGTTGTATTCACCTACTAGTTAATCGTTTAATTTTCGGATGCATGCCTTCAACAATCACTACTTGTTGAAAGTGCTAAATCTTCACTGAAGGTGATTTGCAGTTTTAATAAATTGTGATGGCTGCGTTGCCCGGTTCTCGCCACCAGGTGTCATCAACACACCGCATTTTAAGTTGCGATGGACGTGGTCTACAGATTCTGTCCTGTGCATGTGTAATATGGGCAACTCTGCTGTACAGTTCATCTACACCATCAATCTGATTTATTCTTTACGCCCACAACGCATTCGCGTACGCATCATGCCCGCCAGATGTTGTCTACGTTCATTTCATGCATTGTTGGTGCAACTATGTGAGGAGAAGCGTTTGGGAAATGCAGTACCAGTGAAAATTGAGGGGGGCAGCATTTCAGTGGAACATCTGTATTGTTAGAGGATGCAAAACTTTGAAGGCTGTGCAATTTTAGTGAGCGCTCCTTTTCAGGATTATTTACTATGTGTTCAACGTTAGTTTAAGGTTTACTTCCGCTTCTTTCGCATGAGCTCTGCATGCGCTCTTCAAGGCACTCCCAATATTTTTCATCCTTGCTGTTCAAAGTGCGGACATTTTTAAAACATTTTTTGTCTTCATAAACTTTGCAGTACCTATTGCAGAAATTGATTTTTTGTTTCTAGTGTAGTACAGCCTAATCACAAAATGCTAACTATTATGAGATATGGAAGGACATACAATGCTAAATTCAGCACGGCATAGTAACTTTGGTTAGAATATAGAGAATACTGCAGCAGTACTGGAGGCAGCGAGTGTCACATCACCTTATATCACAACCTCATATGAAACAAGTGAGACCAGAAACGAAGGAGCCGACCACAATGGTTCTCGGGCACCGCACCCGGTAGACATGACCTTTAACCCTCCAGATATAGGTAAACCACACTACAGTTAGCATACTTCAGTTAGTACACTACAGTTAGTACACTACAGTTAGTACACTACTTGCATTGCGTTGCATAAGGCATCACCTCGCATGAAGTATATCCCAGCGACCCAGCCCTCCCTCACCGCAGTATCGTCCCACTGCTGAGCAGAGAACGAGAATCTCCGGGATCTCCTGGCTAATGGTCCATCATCTCTGGTCACAAAAGGGAACAACCAAGTTAGCAAGTGTAACGTAACAGCACCAAGACAACCCCCATCTGACTCACTGCCAGCGAGTGCCTCTTAAGTTTCAACATTAAAAACATGAGAAATTTCTGAATTAATGGTCTGGCATCCCGTCCAAAGTAATCGCTGTCTTGTTTCTGCTTGAGTACCATGAACCTGTGCAAGCATGGAGTATGGATGGATGGATGGATAGGGAGATAAGTGAAGTGTTGAAGGAATCGGAGGGATTTTGACATTAAATAGTCAGAAAGGAAAAAGACATAATTAACAAATGACAATGACAAATAGGGCTGGTTGCTTAGGAGGGCACCATCCAGCTGGTATGAGTTATTATCTTTCATGCAGAGGCAATTTATTATATTTTTTATAATCTCCCTTACCTCACAGGACCTAACCCTAACCCTTACCTCACAGGACCTAACCCTAACCCTAACCTTTATCTCATAAGACATAAATATATTAGCCACTAGTGAAAAATCCAAGTGAACCCAGCTGTCAATTGGTTTTTCTAGCTGCTGAATTATCATCATTCTTCATATCAAATATACTGGTCAAAACTGTGGCAGGTACTTCTACGCAAAAACACCTGAGAAAGGCACAGAAAATTCAAATAAATATGAAATATCGGAGACCCTGAGCAGCCCAGGTTGCCGGAGTACACATCTCTGCACCAAAGGTGGTGGTGGGGTTGGGGACAGGAAAGCAAGTTAAACGAGTACAGAAAGTGAGGCTGAAGGGGTCAGATGATATGGAAGACTGAGCCGCCCTCTTTTGATGTACATCCCCAGATCTTCAGGGTTATCTGTCTTTATTACTGTTGGTTGAGCGCTAGTTCTCTCTCCCTCTCTACTCCTCATCTCTCACAGATGGCCATATATGTCAATCGATTAGAAGTAAAATATTATATGATGCTATTGAGGCTTTAGAAGAACTGTAGAAGACTGTGATGGGTGCAGGTCCTCTTTCCTGCGAGGCATTCTGAATGATAAGACTGGTGGGTTTTGTGTGACACATGACAACGTCACATGTCTGCTTTTCCATTTCTTTCATCGCGCCCAATTTTCCATATATTATCTATAAGGTTTTGTTCCAACCATCCAGACGAGCATAATGAGTACCAGTCACAGAGCAGTCGTCTGATTGGTTAAAACAAAATCTTGGTCTGGATTTGAACTTTATGGCCCTGAACTTTCCACTTCTGCCATTAAGTGACAGAGACTTCAATTAAAATGCTGGAGGGACAAAAGTGTGCCGGACGGTCCAGACATTTGGAAGTTCCAGGGCGCTGTAAATATCTTCTCAAAATCTATGGACATGACTAACAGCTTAGACACAAAAACGCTTCATTGTTCAGGAAAAGATGGTGTGACTGACTGTTGATTGAAACCAGAAGCCACTCTGGGAGAAGAGAGAAAGAAAATGACAGATTCAAGAAACCAGCAGCAGCCATTTTGGAATTGAAATCAAACTGAACATCTTTATTAAAAATTCTGTCCATCAGACTATGCAAACTATGATTTGCAAATTGTGTTGGCAACTGTACAAACATTCATACAGCTTTTACAGTTTGTGGATACTTGAGACAAATGGCACCTAAAAAGAAGAAAACCAGCAAACTGAACCAGTCAGGCAAGAGAGAACGTGTGTGTGTATGTGTCTGTTTGTGTAGTGTTGTGTGTCGTCTATCTGTAAATTAGAGTGAACATTTTTGTCTGTCTGAGTGTATTTTTGGGGTGTGCGGTCTATCTGAGTGTATCTTTGGGGTGTGTGGTCTGTCTGAGTGTATCTTTGGGGTGTGAGGTCTGTCTGAGTGTATCTTTCGGGTGTGCGGTCTATCTGAGTGTATTTTTTGGCTGTGAGGTCTATCTGAGTGTATCTTTGGGGTGTGTGGTCTATCTGAGTGTATCTTTAGGGTGTGCGGTCTGTCTGAGTGTATCTTTGGGGTGTGTGGTCTGTCTGAGTGTATTTTTGGGGTGTGCGGTCTATCTGAGTGTATCTTTAGGCTGTGAGGTCTATTGGAGTGTATCTTTTGGGTGTGTGGTCTATCTGAGTGTATCTTTGGGGTGTGCGGTCTGTCTTAGTGTATCTTTGGGCTGTGTGTGATTCCTGTGTGGTGCCTCCAAACTTCTCTGATGCCTTGAACTGCACCCAGCCGTCTGGTTTTCATACAGTACAAAAATCTCCAACTCAAGCCTGCTTGGTTCAGACACGAGGAGAAGGTGGCAATAAAACAGACATAACCCCCACCCTTCACGCGCCCTCCACCCTGCACCATGTCGTTGGCGAGAGTAAATCTGCTAGGGCACAGACCCACTTTCAGACGAAGCGGTCAATTCGTCACGGGCCCCATTGCTGCCACGTTTATGAATGGTGTCGATATCATCTGCAGCTCTCTGCGTCGGAGGTTGTATTTCAGATTTTTCACAATCTATTCAGTCTGTGCTTTGGAGACAAAGATCCAGCACTTCTGTTAAGTGCAACGAACGGCGTGTCGTGAAAATGATACCGACTGCCAGGGTGAGGAATGGCGGAAGCCGCGACAGACTATCGGACTCACCAGACCCCAGTCTGTCTCTTACTTCTGAATCGCCTCAAAGGGAGATGGAAGACAAAGCCTTCCAAACTACTGTCTGCCTTACAAACCAGAGAACAACTATATTGCACTGGATCTGGCTAAATAAATATATAAAAATACAGCCAGTTTGCCAGTGATGAAGGCAGGAGAAACGGCAGCAGCTTGCGATGAGGTGAGACAGGAGCGCGACATCTCCCTGACCTCCCCGGAAAACCCCGCTGCACATTCTAATTAAAACCAGGGAGCTCCGATGACGTCCTCAGCTGCCGGTTCAGGGCCACTGGGACCGAGGTCATCGGGGCAGGATTATGTGTTTTTCTAAGCCACGCCCAAGCTGTGCCCCCAACATTCATCATGATGACAATCCCTCCCCTCCCCTCAACCTTGGCTCTGCAGCGACTTGTAGCGCAGCGACTCTTGTGTTTGGGTCAAGCTTGCGTTTCCGTCTCCGGGTTCATAGGTGTACAAATAAACGCGTGCATATACTCACGAATAAATGAACGTGTCTTCCATTACCCTATAGAAAGGCAGTTGATAGGAGTCTGGACCTCAAGAGGAGGTGGATACATTTGTGACAGATCTACATGGATGTACAATCCTGGGCTTTAGGGACTTTTTACGGATGGATATGCGAACAGGTCGCGCTGTGGTTTGTACCCAGCGGCCGGGGGCTGGCATGGCAAGGCGATAGGGAGCCGGAGAAGGGCAGGGCAGAATGTAATCCCTCGGTGTCCCAGCGGACTGTCTGTGGACGCATGCTTTCTCACGTACACACGTCTGGGGGGGGGGGGCACGTGGTGCGATCCGAGGGCCCCCCCGGCGAAGCCGTGTACCAGGAGGCCAGACAGACATTCCCACATAATTGATATTGCTGGTGCACGTGAGACCATCAAAAAAAAAAAAAAAAAAAAACTAATAAAATTCGCCAGGTCTCACACTCTCTCGTGGGGGGAGGCAAGGGGACAAGTGAGGGGCTGTGAGCCTGGATCTGCCAGTGTCTGCAGCTTCTTCACACCAGGATAACATGGTGAGCTGGGCTGTATTAGCCTTTTGGCTATGAACACTGTTTAGCCAGTGATTAAACTGGTTGTAGTGTTTTATACATTAAAGTAGCAGAAGCTGCAGGGAGGATCTAAGTCTAAAAATGATTAAACCGTCCATCACTCGCAGCCGAAGCCCCTCATTCCTGTCACAGCCTCCCCTCGCCTCCGACACACGGGCCTGGTCTGCGTCCCCAGCACCTCCCGGCTTGTCTGCCTGCCGTGCAGCCAGGACTTCCCCCCCCAGAGATCATTCACCTTAATGGCAAGTACAAAGAGCAAAATGGCTGGATGGGAAAGTGCGCACATTCTGCTGTTTGTGTCAAGGATCCCACATTTTTTCCCATCAAAATTCAGGCTCGGATCGTAATCTCCCTCATCGAAAAAACCCCCCAAAAAACTAACAAAAAAATGCAAACACTTTGTGGTTCTGTTTGTCCTTCAGACTGTCCTAATACCATGAACACCTTTCACAATCCTACTGTCTCTCCCTGCTTCTTTCCCTCTCTCTTCTTTCCTCTCTTTCTGACTGTGATTCTTGACTTTCATTCTGTGTAGGTTTTCTGTCCCTAGAATATCGGTAACGGGATATGCACCTCTGTGTGGTGTGGGCGATGGCTCACGTCTGGCTCTGTGGCGAGTGACCCCCCCTCCCCCCCCCGACGTGCTCTTCCACCGCACCAGCTGTCCTTCCATTGCACCTTCCGTGTTCTTCTCCACCTGCTAAACGACCTATTTGGTCCAGGCCAAGGTGACAGCTCAGATCATCAGTCAGAGGAGTGTCGGCAGGGAGCGGCGGGAGTGACACTGATGTCTGTCTTGGGGCTTATCACCGCTTGCTGCATGAAATCTGCTCTGACAGATGGGGGGTTTTGGGAAACGGGCGGCGGGAGGGATGTTCTCATGCGCTGCCCAAGAACAGAAGTTTCTGGATGAATCATTACAGACCTCAATCTGTTGATGTGGAATCCAATGTTTTCCTTATAGTGCGTCCCATCTGCTACGGGGAAACACAGAAGCATCTTTGAACCGAGTCTACATTTGTCTACATCTGTGTATCGACGTTTTAAGCACCGTCCTCCTATCCTGCCTCTGAATCCATGACTTGCGCTTTAACTCTGGCCGACCGGTGAGCTCCTCTTTTTACGCAGCATTTTTCAGACAAAAGGCTACAAATGCCAATGCTGAGGATATAGATGCTACTAACTTAAGGTATTGGAGTATTGGTGCACTGTCAGTACATTCATTAAGGTCTATACATTACACACCACTGACTAACTGCGGAGGATTCCTTTTACCTCTTCCTACTTAGCAGTGCTATCAGTTATTACAAGATAATCAGCACAGAGAGAAAGTGTCTTAACACTAATTATTGTAATATATGCAGTAATCGGATTTCTCAACATGGATTTATTTTTTTGCGTTAACAGCACATGTAACAGTCACCTAGTGTTCTACGACTGTGTGACGGGGTTATTTCATGCACTACGGGCTTGCCTGTAACTATGGCCCAACACATAGATAGAAGCCGACACGGGTTCGAGTGGCCATGTAGCGAAACAGGAACTGCATATCCTGGCCTTTGCCTGTGGACGGGGTGGGAATGTTATCAGCCTGACGGCCCGGCGACAGCACAGCGCCTCATGGAAAGTAAAGGGAACCTCAGGTAGGTATCGATTTTCTCTGCTCTGTCACATGAGAACAAATGGAAGGTTCTGGTGTTTTTGGAGGGATGCAGTTGCCGTCGGGTTTTTTTTTTTTTACACTCTGCCGCATTGTAATCGTACCCAGCATCTCAGAGAGTTATAAAAAAAAAGCAGCTGCACCATAGACAACTCCTATGAGGTGGAGCAGACGCTCGGGTAAGCTGGGAAAAGGAGGGGATATGATGTCAGCCCAGTGGTCGGTGGCTGCATAGGACCAGTTGGGTCAGACTGGGTCAGAACCGGGGACCCTCATGGGTCCTGTGTGTCTGCTGCTGGTGAATCAGTGGCAGTGCTTTCAGAAGAGATTGAGGCCTCTCTGCTAGCCTCAGCTGGATCACAAGGTCCCAACTGACCAATCGCAGGTGTGCAATCATGAACATGCCCCCCGGCCTCAGCTCGGAATCAGCACTAGAGTGAGAGCATAGAGATGAGGAAGAGGAGAGGAGGAGGGTCTAGGAGGAGATGCAGACGGGCTTGCCGTTTTTGTCGTACTGGTAGACGAACATCTTCATGCAGTGGGAGTTAGCGGGTGAGATCCAGGGGCTGCTGGTGATGGAGAAGCTGTGGCTGGCGTAGAAAGGTGGCGGCTGTTTGTGGCAGCGGAGGAAGCCCCGCAGCACGGCCGCCGCCATGACGCGGAAGCGCCGGCTGATGAAGCAGTACAGGAAGAAGTTGACGCCGGTGTTGAGGAGCGCCAGCATGTTGGCTACGTCGGTGATGAGGTGGAGCAGGCGGGCCCGGCCCGGCGCCGAGGGCAGCGCCGCGTACAGGTGGTAGAGGATCATGACGACGCGCGGTGCCCACAGCACGGCGAAGACAGAGGTGATAGCCAGCAGAATGGCGGTGGTCTTGCCCGTGGAGTAGCCCCGGAGTCGGAAGCAGCTGCGCCGGTGGAGCTTATGCACGATGACAGAGTTGAGGGTGAAGAAGATGGAGCAGGGCACCAGGTAAACGGTGACACAGTGTGCCCACACCAGAATGTGCTGGCCCAGACTGCTGGCCCTGCCCCCGCCACTCTTGGCCACACCCACCGGCTCCAGCCACAGGTCAGGCCACCAATAGTAGGGGACACTGGAGAGCAGACAGCCCAGGTAGACGGCCAGAATGACACGGCGTGTGCGGGCTGGGTAGGAGACAGAGTGGTATCTTAGCGGGTGGCACACTGCAATGTAGCGGTCCACCGTGAGCGGCACGGTGATCCAGATGGAGGTGTGGATGGAGGAAAACTCAAGCACCTGCACCACCTTGTTGAGCGAGGATGGCAATGGCGCGCCCAAGACAAAATCCTCGAGCAGGAAGTCTACAAAGACGATGAGGAAGAGAACCAAGATGTCTGCCACAGCCAGGGCCAGGAGGTAGTTGTAGGAGGACTTCTGACGGCGTGACACCAGCTGGGAGAGGATGACCACAGTCAAGATGTTGGCTGGGAAGGTACAGAGCATGAAGACTAGGTTAGCAGATACTTTGAGGTGACATAGAAGGCAAAATTACATAAAAGGTCCAATGCTATGGAAATATATGCAGTGAAATATATGCGTGAAACACACCAAGAGAAGGACCATGAGGCTGGAGAGAGGAAAAAGTGATGGGGGTTAGGGTTAGGGTTAGGGGGCACTAGAAAGACAAACAAAGCAACAAGACTGAATAATTCATGCGTGAATGAAATCATGGTGGCGGTGAGAACCAGAGACTAACACTTACACAGTCACAGAAACAGGAGTGTGAGGACCTGTGAAAGTTCACAGAACATAAACCAATCTAAGCTAAAAAGAACAGAGAGAAACAGAGGGATAGAGGAAGGGGAAAGGTAATGTGGGAAAGGGATGGGGGAAGAGGAAGGGAAAAGGGGGAAAGAGGAAGGGGAAAGGTAATGTGGGAAATGGATGGGGGAAAGAGGAAGGGAAAAGGGGGAAAGAGGAAGGGGAAAGGTAATGTGGGAAAGGGACAGAGGAAATAGGAAGGGCAAAGAGGAAAAGAGGAAGGGAAAATGTAATGAGGAAAAAGGATGGGGGAAAGAGGAAGGGAAAAGGGGGAAGAGGAAGGGGAAAGGTAATGTGGGAAAGGGATGGGGAAAGAGGAAGGGAAAGGGGGAAGAGGAAGGGGAAAGGTAATGTGGGAAAGAGGAAGGAAAAAGGGGGATAGAGGAAGGGGAAAGGTAATGTGGGAAAGGGATGGGGGCGCCTTTCAGAGCTGGGCTGTGTCAGTTCAGAGAGCAAAATGCATTTTCACATGAACAGAAAACTCTTCCAGAATCGGTTAGGACTCAGCAACAGGAGCCAAGCCACAAGACACCCATAAGTTATAAATAAAATAACTGGTGTCAACCTTTTAACCCATTTATATAAAATAATCAGTGTCAGCCTTGGATTATTGCCGTTCACTTATTTCCATTAGGGACCCCGGGCCAGTTTGTCTCTCGTCTAGCACAGGTACAGACGTGTGACTGTCTGCTTCCTGGCTGCCCTCGTGACGGAGCGGCTTCTCTCCCAGGTCCTGTACGAAAATCAGGCAGCAAAAGTGAGGGAGCTGTGAAAGACCAGAGAAGAGGAGGAGGCACTCTGGGTGAAAGATGCACTTGATAGTATTGACTGGCTCACCCGCGTATGTCTGAAGCTACAGTGCGGAGGAAGTCAGCGTTCTGCTTTGTGGAGTGGGGGCCTGGAAGCCAGCTTTGGGGTAACCACGTCAGGGACAGTGTGCAAACTCATGATGTTTTGCGTGTGAGCACACAGACATGCCGGTATTCACACGCACACACGCGGACACGTATGCATGCACGCACATGCCCACACGCACACGTCTACACACATGCCCGGGTACATGATCACGCTTCCACATACGTATGCAGACATGCCCTTGCACACGCATACACTCATGACTCATGCACTCACCCAGCCGTGCTCTTTAAGGGGCTTTTTTGGCTCAGTGTGAGCCGATAAAGGGGGGGCATCAGGCTTGAGAGCCAGTGGCTGCGTCCTTTACGCGCTCGCATGGCCCACAGCCTCTCCCCCCCTGCCCTGTCTCTAGCATGGCTGCTCAGAAGCGTCCTTCACCTCCCTACCGTCGCTCATGGTTCTCTTTCTCTCGTTCTCCAGTCTCCCTCTGCCAGCCCGGCATGTTCTGCTCGCACTGAGCCCCTCCACTCCCCCACCTCTTTCTCTTTGTCTGTTCTTTACCATTTTCATCTCGGACCCCCTACTGATCCCATAACACCCGTTTGCCATTTTCCCCTGAAAATAAAAATGGGCCTGCTTTGTTATTCGTGGCAACCAGGATGCGAACAGCAGCTGACACAGTAGTAAGACGCGTGTGTGTGTGCATCTGTGAATGTGTGTCTGCGGAGGGTGGCAGCCTCTGTCCGCTGACAGGCCGTGCCGAGGTGACGCGAACCAGGGTGAGGGAGCCAGGGGGTGTTCTATGCATCCAGGAACACAGGGCTGGGACTGGGGGGAGGGGGGTGCGGACTGAGGAGTATGACAATCTGAACTGACGTTATCAGCTGAAGGACAATGAAAAGGCAGACAATGGAGGACATGCCCGGGTCAATGGAAATTTAACTGGCACTGCAGCCTTATAGTCCCTAAACCTGTCACTGGAGACTGAATCATTATTGGATCGATTTTTAACTATTTCACGTAATTCTTTGCATTGTGGCACATCACTCATTGATCTGCTTTGGCTAGGCGACATCTTTATCTACGTGGCACGCAAGCATGGCTTCCCTGACTACTGCTACGCTGATGACATCCACCACTACTTGGCTTTCCCTCCAAGGGGGGCCCACAGTCACAGCTCAGACTCCTATCTGCCTGGCTAGCATCGTCTAGCCTGGATGAGGGATTGCCAGTTCCAGTGAACGCTTTGAAGGCCAAGCTTCCTGCCTCCCCTGTCAACCTCACCATTCCACATGGCATGACAGTCCAGCTTTAATCTTCCGGTTTTCTGCCCCCCCCCCCCGGGCACTGATTCATGACCAGGTATTCTTTGCTGTTCACACTGCAGTTATCAATCATGTAGATTCACTTGGTGTCGCATCATGAAGATCACACCTTATCGGAATATGCAGCTTAACTTAGGGTGATCAGGTAATCCACATTATCCGGGACACTTTGAGCTAAGACGGAATCTGTAAACTACCATTTCGATTAAAAGAACCTGGATTTCACTTCAGCACAGCTCTTGCTGTGTGTTGGATGAGTCTTTCAATCAGGGAAACAAACCAGGCAAAGCAAAGTAAGAACTAAGCTATTTAGCTAAGTACAGCCTTTCAGTTTTCAAGTAGTTTGTAAAACCTGAAGTACCTCAAAGTTCCTCCGAGACATTATCAGATTACCACAGCTCGACTCCTTGCCCGCCCCCCCCTCGTCACACCTGGTATTAAATCAGCAAAAATGTCCTTACGTGCCACCCCTCCTTATATCTCTTCATTGGCTCCCTATAGGTACATCAAATTCAAATCACGTCCTTGTTGCTGACTTTCAGAGCTGGAACAGCATCTGTCCGACACCTGAGCAAACCTGACTTGACTGTTCCATTGAAATAGTCTGACTTCTGTCCCAGATGCTCTGTTGTGTTGGACATTTGGACTTGGTTCTTACTAAAATTTCTTGGCATTATTTGAGTAGCTTATTGTTCCCATAAATAGTTTGGCAACACTTGTACCATGACGGCTGTATACTCGCAAAGTATTTTCGGCCTTACTTGTGTATCACTTTGTAGAAAAGTATTTGCTAAAGAGAAGAACGTAAACGAAAACCAGAGCTGAACACAGTTCTGCAAACGAATGAAACAAACGATTAGGTGGTTTGGAAGGATGCAAAAGCAGGAGGTTGATAAGGAGAGAAACAGCCGCGGCCTCCTTCAGCAGATACCCTCACGCCTCCTCAGAATTTTCAGATATAGTCACACCTCCTCAGAATTTTCATCACATGATTTGCAAAAAAACAGCAGCTGCACTTGAGTGTCAGACCAACCCAAGCAACACCTCTGCACCGACAATCACCGCTCAGTTTGAGATAAAAATCAGCTAATTGTGGGTGACAAACAGCCCCATCCCTCAGGCAGTGACTCATGTCTGGACTGGCCTTTGTCACACATGATTGTGCTGGATGGGGGGGGGGGGGGGCGCCAATTTAAGGCCGGGGGAGGGCTTTCCGTGTTTCCACCCCTGCATTTCTG
>JAABNY020000095.1:1676272-1686875 GCA_015164015.2 Brevimyrus niger | reverse complement strand
GCGCTCCGGTTTCAGTCGGACTAACGTGTTTACATGCGCTCCGGTTTCAGTCGGACTAACGTGTTTACATGCGCTCCTGTTTCAGTCGAACTAACGTGTTTACATGCGCTCCGTTTTTAGTCAGACTAACGTGTTTACATGCGCTCCTGTTTCAGTCGGACTAACGTGTTTACATGCGCTCCTGTTTCAGTCGGACTAACGTGTTTACATGCGCTCCTGTTTCAGTCGAACTAACGTGTTTACATGCGCTCCGTTTTTAGTCAGACTAACGTGTTTACATGCGCTCCTGTTTCAGTCGGACTTACGTGTTTACATGCGCTCCTGTTTCAGTCGGACTTACGTGTTTACATGCGCTCCGGTTTCAGTCGGACTAACGTGTTTACATGCGCTCCGGTTTCAGTCGGACTAATGTGTTTACATGCGCTCCGGTTTCAGTCGGACTAACACAATAATTTAATGTTCTTAGTGTGCATGTAAACCTACTGACTGGCTTTTCTATTCACATCTGACACATAGACAGCAGTGGAAGGCAGAGGAGATGACCATACTGTATGTCGTGGGGGACATATTTTGAAAATGATGATGTGGCAGAGAAGCTCCTCTGCCTTGGGTACATCGAGAGTGACTTTTGCAGCGACTTTGTTCAGTATGTGGGAGTACCGTCAAGGATAGGTTGGGCCTCTGTGCCTGTGATCAGAAGCTTGTCAGTTTGAATCCCATACTCAGAAGTATAGTCTCTTTTGGGCCCTCGACTCAGAAAATGCTCCAGGGGTGATGGACCCTGATCAGACCTTAAGCTTCACTCTCACCTCAATATGTGTGTCTTTGTATTTTTAAAGGAGAGCATGATGGGATATGTGAAAATAATACATTCCAGTGTACCTATTCTCGCACAAATGACAACTGGCTTCATTTCACTTTGGTTATTTAAATTACACAGATGCCTCAATATCAAGGTCAGCCCCCTCCCTAAGCAAAGATTGAGTGTTTTATTCAAATGAAGACCCCCCCAGGCTCAGTTACTGCTCACTCAGATTCTCTTGAAATTCGTTCGCTTACTGTCAGTCAATCCTAAAGCTTCATTTCTTCGCATCTGGAGTCATATCTGCCTATGAATTTGTTAGTGGGCTGGAAATGTGATGTCAGTCTATTCTGAAATTCCAGTTATTTACTTACTGATACAGGATTTCACTGCAAAAAATCCCAGAGATTAGGTCAGCCATAGAGGACAGCACAGGTGATTTTATGTATGACTTTCTTAGACCTGTGCTTCCCTCTTCTCAGGGTGTGGGGAGCTGTGTGCCCCCATCGCTGTGTGCCAACCCCAGGTGCTGGATGACGTCTCCCCAGTGCTCTGCAAACCTTGGCAGCAGTGGTGTGGCTTCAAGAACCACTGTCTGCCCCTCACCAGCCCCTGCACCCCGAGCTCCTGCCCCAACTGCTCTAATGCCAGTGCCCTTCCTCTGGAGGCCACCCTGCCCAAGTACAACCTGGTCCATGACTATACCTTTACTCTGGAGGCTGGAGAAGCCAGACACCTGCTGGTAAGGGCCCAAAAACAGGGACCAACTTCTGATTAACCTTTAACTCTTGTTTGCAGTTGACCCTATGTGTTGATGCTTGTAGAGCTCTAGCTAAGGGCAAAGTGGAGGTATCCCCGAATCTCATAGATGCATAACCTTGTTTCGGGATGATCCCGCTCATCACACTCATCTCCTTCCCTTCTTCCAGGTGCAAGAGCAGGTTGCAGACTTAGAGGTCTCTTGGGGTGACTTCATTGCCCTACAGCACGACTCTGGTCCCATGGGTCTTCTTCAGTGCAGCACAAACCACTCGTCCCCATGGAGTCAGAGCTTTTTAGCACTCAACCACTCCAACTGGTTCAATGACACCATAAACATCACCGAAGATGCGACCTGGAATGATGAGGCGTTATGTCCAATCAGGGTGCTATACATTGGGATGGTGGACATACCTATCCCTGGCCAGCTCCTCCGGAGAGGTCTGCCTGATTCCGGCGTTTACAGCTTTGAGGTCACATCCAATGACCCCGACTTTCCCAGCCAGGCATCATGCAACATTAGTGTAGTGCCCCCCATGGCGCTTACCGTGGTCTACCCGCCAAGCCAGAACGGCACCATCTACTTCCCAATCAACCAGACCTTTCTGCTGGCCAGAATCCGCTCCAGGCATGAGGCCCTGGCCAGTTGGCAGGGTGGCAACCAGAATTTCTCATTCCATCCTCATTGCCCCCCTGAACTGGAATCTGCCGTGAAGGAATGCCAGTCAAACCCTCATAATGATACACTGTTTGCCTACATGGAGATACCATTGGATGACTCTCCCCCCCCAGCGCTGGTTATCATAGCACGCAGCAAGATGACCTCCGCTAATGTAACAGTTCGTGTTAAGGTGGAAGTGCCCCTCAGAGGCCTGAAGATCGTGCCCCACCCCAACCAAAGGGTGTTAATGAACACTTTAGTAGTAAGTCACCTGACCTTCCCACATTCCTCTCTTTCTTCACAGCTTTCTGCATTGTAGTCCTTCACATTCAGTTTCTCCCACTCTTTCCATGACCTGTTGATTTATTGCTTATGCTGTGACCCCTGCAGAGTTACATGGCGACAGTGGAAGAAGGATCAGACCCAACCTTCAAGTGGACAGTGGATGACAAGCCTCACTTTACATACTACAACACGGTGCTCAACATCATTTACCAGAACGATGCAGTCTACAAACTATCAGTGAGTGTCCATCATAATGTCTTTTTGGGTCACTAAATCCATTACTGCTTTTTAATTCTAGTTCCCAAATGGAAGTCCATGTTGACCAATCATATGGCTTGTGTCTTCTCATTGGTGGATCTGTTATATTTGGAATGCTCCCAATAAATTGCATTTCTGTCCGGACCAGATGTATGTAATATTGGCTTCTCCCTCTAGGTTACAGCACAGAACCATGTGAGCAACCTGACAGAGCACTACAACGTGACAGTGGAGCAGATGAAGCCCATGGGCCAGCTGACCGTGGAAGGTGTCCCATCCATTGTCACTCAGGGTTCCAACCAGACCTTCTCTGTATCCATCACCATGGATATTTCTGTGGAGGCCACAATATGGTACATGAAATTCAACCTCTCCTGGGCAGTATTACTGCAAACCTTTCCTTTCCGTTACCTTATCCTTAGACTTCACAGCTGCATTTCATTCCAGGTGAAAAATTGCCTACTTACTTCAAATTTAAAGTGTTATGTCCAGGTGTAAGTGTTGTTTTCATTGTAAATAAAACCAGAGGAGCTTGGAAAGGAAAGCCTGATTGTGACAGAAAAGCCCATGAGCCATTCCTCTGGGTCGGACAGGTGCTCAGAGTTGAGTAACAGCACACATAGTCTGCAGAATGGACACATGTAGAGACACGGACCTTTAACCATTGGCTTTTGGCCTGACGCCTTTATGAGATTGTAAGGGTGGGCTGGGCCTGTGTGCAACAAGCGTAGAAGGTAGATTGCAATCACAGCTGAGCCTGTAACCTCCTCCCCGTGTCGATGTCTCCGGCACGCAATGTGCTTGATTTACAGTCCCGCCGTTACCAAAGATTGCTGACAGGAATTTTCCCTCCATTGCGCTCAGCCTGCTTCCTAAGTTTCCACTTCTTTGCCTATAAATTTTTCCTGCAGCTGCCTGGTGCTTTTTGATTACCAAACCCAGGGCCTCCCCCACAATTTAGGGTCTCTCAGTAGTTACATCATTTTCTTTTCCTTTTTGAGTGAACAGTCTCAGCCCAAGTACAAACAACCCTGAGCTGTTTGCAGGTTAGTGATGGTGAGAGATAGCTATAGGCTCTGCAGTTAAGTAGAAACATTTCCTTTATGACTGAGTTCAGGGAGGAGACCAAAGGCTGGAGGCCCAGATAAGAGGGGAGATTCTCTTCTGCCCTTTTTTTGGCTTTTTTCAGTACTGTACATCCATGGTACACATCTAAAAGCAGATGTTTTCTCCTGCTCCAGGTGGACTTTTGGGGATGGAGATTACCAAGTGTACCAGTTCAAACCTCCCTACGAGAATTCTCCTTTATTCCCTGATGACTCCACCAATCTGATCACCTTGAAGAAAAATGTCACCTATATTTATTCACAGCCAGGTAAATAAGCATTTTGTTTTTTTGGCATTACTGACCTAGTCCAGCCTAGAGGAGAATACTGAATAGATCTATATTGTCATGGAGAGACAAAGAAGGATTGAGTAGTTTGAGTAGTTGGTTCTACCGTCATCTGTTTCTATTTTGCATAAAGGATGGGGAGTCGTGGCCTGTGGCATTATTGCCTTGCTTTATTTCCTGTTTCTGTTATTGCAGGGGAATACACTCTGATTGTGTCCGTGTTCAACCAGTATGAAAACAAGAGCCGAAAGATAGATGTGTTTGTCTACAGTATACTGACTAAAGTGGAGATCATGACCGACTCCAGACCATTGCTAACAGGAAGTCCCATGATTTTTGAGGCTCATCCCCTTCCTTCAGCTTATGGTATCATCTACACCTGGGATTTTGGGGATGGTTCCCCAACATTGCAAGGGCGAGAGCGGCGCGTCCAGCGCACCTTCTCCCACTGGGGTATCTACAACATTTCCGTGTCCATCAACAACACCATCAGCCAGCTGGCAAACTACACAGAGGTGCTGGTGTCAGAGGACATCCAAGGACTTAAGGCCTCCTCATCAGCTTCCACAGAGTTCAACACACCCACAGTGATCAATGCTTGCGTGGAAACCGGTAACAACATCACCTGGATCTTTGACATGGGTGACGGGGAAGTGATACGTAGTCAGGAATCACAGGTGGATCACATCTACAAGAAGGATGGCGTCTATACAGTAAACATCACGTCTGTCAATGCAGTGAGCATTCAGTCAGTCCTTCTGCAGGTTCAGGTGTATGTCCTACAGGTGGTTTCGCTGGAGCCCTCAGGCTGCATCCAGGAGGTCACCAATGTAAGCTTCGAAGCATTTGTGTTAGGAAACTTCTCTATCTATACATATGAGTGGAGCTTTGGGGATGGAACACCCAACTTGACTGTCAGTGGAAGCCCCACAGTAACACACATGTTCTCCAGGAGTGGTAACTACCATCTCTCACTGTTGCTTTCCAGTAAAGTAAATAAGGCTAATTTTTTTGCCTGGGTCTGTGTGCAGCCTGTGGTCACCAACATCTCACTTGTTCCCTGTAGCAGCTATACTAGACTAGGTGAAGAATGCACCTTTAATGTGAGTGCCTTCCCTGAATTTGAGTACACCTACCTTTGGGACTTTGGTACTAATGAATCGTCAGTCCGAGGAGAAAAGGTGATGGCATTCAATTACAAGAACCCAGGTCAGTATCTGGTAACGGTCACTGTGCTCAACAACATATCCTGTAGCAACAACACAGCCTTGATTGAGGTACAGGATGCGGTTGGCTTGGTGGTGATACAGCATAACGGTACCAAGTTCAACAACCTAACACTGCACCAGGCCTATATGTTTTTTGCTTCTTCCGGGTCCTCAAAGGTCCATTACACCTGGAACTTTGGCGATGACAGTGTCTTGAGCGGAAATAACATCACACACATATACAACTCCTCCGGCTACTTTAACATCAGCCTGATAGGGAGTAATGAAGTGAGTGAGAATAGCACTGAAATCACAGTGGCAGTCATCACGCCTATTCAAGGCCTGACTATTAATGCCAGCCTGACCAAAGTACCGCTCAACACCTCTGTTGACTTTGAGGCCACCTTGGAGCAAGGAGATGATGTGCGTTACTCCTGGATCCTCTGTGACCGTTGTACACCCATCCTCAGCTCCCATTATCACACCCATTATACCTTCAAGTCCGTTGGCACATTTAATGTCATCGTGACAGCTGAAAATAAGATCAGTTCCATGCAAGCCAGCATATTCATTTTTGTGCAGAGGGAGCTGGAAGGGCTGCAGATTGTATCTGAGGACCTTGGAGATAGTTGCTGCTTTGCAACCAATAAAGTTCTTCACTTGCAAGCTACCGTCCGAGAGGGAACTAACATATCCTTTATCTGGGACCTCTTTAAAGATCAGGAGGCTCAGCAGAACCTCAGTGGAAGAGCCATTGATGTGAGCTTCTCTCGACCAGGACCCTGCAATGTCTTCCTTAATGCCAGAAATCTTCTTGGCCAGATCAGTGTTAACAGGACTATTGAGTTCCTGGACATAGTCGGCTCACTGTCCTTATCTGTCAAACCTAATCCAGTCGCATTGAACGCCTCTACCAGTATGACAGTATCTGTGACTGGTGGTTCCAACCTGGGGTACTTGTGGCATGTAGATAACCTCACTGTAAACAGAAGTGTTCCATTCCTGGTTCACCAGTTTGATAATCCTGGTCTGAAGCTGGTACAAGTGGAAGTTTCAAATGAAGTTAGCTTACAGAATGTCTCAATATGGATTACAGTACAGGAACCTGTATCAGGGGTCACATTTTCAGCCACTAATGTAACAGAACAGAACTTTGTCATGTCTGGAACAACGGTTTCATTTCAGGGGATTTGCCAAAGAGGTACCAACATCTCCTGGACATGGTACTTTCCTGATAGTATAGGAATGGGGCAGAATGCAACCCATAATTTCTCTACCATTGGAGTTTTCAGAATCACTTTAAATGCAACAAATGATGTCAGCACCGAAGCTGTAAGCAGAGATTTCACAGTGCAGGACAAAATTAAGGGTCTGGAACTAAAGGTCAACAAGAGCTACGTGGCTCCAAGGGAAAGCGTGGAATTCAAAATTTCCATCACTTCTGGGACCTCAGTCAGCTTTGTGTTGAGTATCAGTGGTGACTCCACGGTCGTACTCACCAACCACACGTACGTCCATCAGTTCACAAGAGTGGATGACTACGTGGTCAATCTGACAGCTCATAACCAAATCAGCTCTGAGAGAGTGAGCATGAAAGTGGTCAGAGTCATGGAACCCATCAGCCGGCTAACTATGGTCAACTGCTGTGAGGCAGCCATCCCTGTGGGCATCACAAAACAATTCAATGCAGAGATACAGACAGGAGACCACGTTTCCTTCATCTGGACATTTGACCTTCACCATGGGGCTAAGAAAACCGCCGTGGGGCAGCACGCCATTTATCTTCCTGAGCAAAGTGGACTCCTAACTATTTATCTTTGTGCACTCAATTCTCTGGGGTCCCACAATGTGACCAAAGACATTCAAGTGCAGAACATCCTGACCTCGGTCCGCCTTGTAGCCCAACCCCAGAATACCTTCATAAACAAGTCAGTGTCTTTCCAGGCATTCGTGTACCCCCAGTTCACTCCAGCCACCTTCCAGTGGAGTTTCGGGGATGGTACAGCACTGCAGACCTCCAGCTCATTCTCCATAACCCATTCATTCTCAACACCAGGAAACTATGTAGTCCGTGTAAACGCCAGCAACCTTTTGAGCCGGGTCATGGACCAAGTCACTGTAGTTATTCAGGTCCTGATGTGTGAGGAGCCAACAGTGCAGCTTAGCCATGCCCAACGGCTGGTAGTGCGCCGCTCACAGCCCAACTTGCTGGAGGCCAGTGTGGATCTGAAGGGCTGCGTTCAATACCGCATGGAGTACCTGTGGGAGATATTCAACACCCCAGCATGTGTCAGTCCCCCAAAGCATGCCAAGATTCCGCTCCCTGCTGAGGTGGATGTTACAAAGCTGCAGCTCTCTATCCCGAAGATGGCACTGCAGCCGGGCAACTACAGCACTGTTTTTTCCTTATCATACCTTGGCATCCCGCTTCGCAAGACCGCCTGCCTCCAGCTGAGCGTGGTGGCTGGAAAGCTTGTACCCATTATAGAAGGTGGCAACTTTAGAGTCTGGTCCAAGACCCAGGACTTACAGCTAAGTGCAGAGCAGTCCTATGACCCTAATCTGGAGCCCGAAAACCAGTCCCTTCTGACCTACCTGTGGGAGTGTCTTAAAACCTCCAAGGTAAGACTGCCTGTTCTCCGTTTTGTAAGTGTAAACAAATATTTGAAGAGGGAAAGCAGGGTTTGCATAGCTGAAAGTGAGATATTGGTGCACTGGAACATAACAATAATAATAATTGATAGTTTATTGGAAATTCTGTTTTCACCTCCCCCGTCTTGCTGTCCATGAGAGCAAGTTCAGTAGCAAAGGGCAGCCACCCTTAGCAGCCTGTAGGAACTGGGGGTTTAGGGCCTTGCTCAAGGACCCACAAACATGCCGGGGCCAGGCTTGTACTGGCAACCTTCTGATCACAGGCTCACAGGCTTGGCCCACTGAGCCTCACGCTGCCCCCTGCATTAAAACCATGATGACTGCTTTAGTGCTGTTGTGGCTTAATGGGTTAAGATGCTGTACCTGTGATTGGAAGGTCACAAACTCCAGGGTTGTGAGAATGATTTCACTTTTGGGCCCCCGAGCAAGACTCTCCACCTCCAGATGTTCCAGGGACTGTCTGGTCCTGCTTTCTGAACTCTGTGTCGCTTTGGATAAGAGCATCTGCTAAATAAATGTAAATGCAAACATCATCATATTCCTGGGAGGTGACTCCCAAAAATATCCTTCTGTGCTCAAGGCTCCAACTTTAAGACATACTTTTCCATCTGCCCACTCATACTTGGCTGGTGAGCTTGTGTGGGATGGCGTGACTCAGAGGCCTGGTCGACTCGGTGTGATCTGGCCAGTATAACTGGACTGAGGTCCTTCTCCCCTAACATGGCTGGATTGGGCCCACTCAAGTGGGTGTGCGTTCAATTAGATTGCATTTAACCCATGGAGGTGGTGGGTGGGACTTACTGTAATGCAGCCCTGGGCTCAAACCAACCCCACCCCTCCGCTCACCCCTCTGCCGACCTTTGCCGGCCGATGCTTCCATAATTAAGCGGTGGTTTGGGCCACGCACCCCTGCTACACCATCTCCCTTCCCTACACAGACGCCTTGCGAAGTAAACATTTTTCCCAAACAACTGTTTGCGAGACTGATTAACCCATTACAAAAATAATAAAACAGGGCATGGAAAATAATGGAATGATTCTCATAAAAAGCAGGGAAACAGCCAGCAGTCATAACTGAAGCCTGACAATGGGCCGCCATTAGATGTCTATGAGACCTGATGGAAAACATTATAGGTCCTCTTAGGAGAAGAAAAAGATCAGGCAGCCATTAAGTTAAAGACCTATAATTCCAGCTCCATAAATGTAAGAGCCACAGGAAATGACTTTAGTGAGATCTAAAATGCTGTGTGTTTAAAATCTCCTTGTCTAACCCCTGGTGCCGGACTCATATTTAGGGATTTATATCAAGCAGCCTACTAAAAATCAATGGCCGTCAAAAAGCATTCACTGCTTTGCCTCACCACAGGGCCCCAGGCACTGCTCCAGTCTGAACTTTGGCCTGGGCACCAACGGGCCGGTTCTGGGCGTCCCAGGCAGCGAGCTAGAGGCCAACGTCACCTACACCTTCCGTCTCACCATCAGCAAGGAGGGCATGAGTCCTGAATCCACCAATCAGACGGTAAGGCGTAAGGCCAAAGAGACAATGCCACATAAACACAAGACTTGTCCTGCTGTGGGGGTGTATAAACGCTGCTTTGCATGATGGGCTGTTAAAATACAGCGAAAGGCGCAGCATGTATATTATATGCATTTTATAGGATGGCATAAAACCTACCCTTTGAATTGCTTTTGAATTGTATTGCTTTGAATTTTGAATTTTTGAATTTTGAATTGCATTTTTGATCATTTGAGTATCGATCTCAGGTGTCAGATTGGGCCATGAAAAAACTCGCCAAATCTGATTTAGCACTCAAGTATGTCTGACATCCACCAGATCTGGTTTCTGTTTTTTTAATGTTGTTAATTGCTTGTTTTGATATTTAATATCCTTACCAGACTGTATTTCCAGATTTACTCCTGCTGCAGTGTAAACGACAATCAGATACTAACTCCTTAACTGTTGGATGTGTGCATCTCCTGTCCAGTGTTAGTGGAGGTCTGTGTTGCTGGTTTGCCACTTAAACTGCAAGTCATCCTCAGACAGACCCGGCCTTGTCCCCGTCCTCGTCTTAAAGGGCACTTTTTGCATTTACTTTGTGCCCTTGGTTTTGTACATCTCTCTTTTCCCTAAACACAGCTCTGGCCCACGTCACATGGTTTATTCTGCAGGCCCAACGTAAACATGCTTAGTAAATAACTACAAATTTATGATCCCTCTTTCGTCTTTGCATGGGATACAAGGTCACATCCTGACAGTGACAGTGGCTGGACGTTTTGTGTCCTGTAGCTTAGTTCCCCACCCTCACCTGCAGTGTCGTTCCACAGAAAGGAATCTCCAACCGACATCTAAGTCCTCGCTTCCATGTTCCAGCCTGGTCTCACCAAGGTCCTTGTAGCAGTAGCAACGCACCCAGCCGGCTCCAAAACCGAATCATTCCGGTGATTTCTAGATAAATCTTTCTGGGAATACTTAGCGGAGAAGATGAGGCGAGATGAGGGTGAATTTGCATTTCAAAACCTTCCTGGTGTGCCCTGGAGAGGGGGGGGGGCGGGGGGGGGGGGGGTGACTGGGACCCCTATGCCCC
>JAABNY020000095.1:1616317-1629158 GCA_015164015.2 Brevimyrus niger | reverse complement strand
CCCCCCCCCCCCTCCCATCTGCCCCCGTTCCCGCCCCCCCCCCCCCCCCATCTGACCCAGGCCCCGCCTCCTCCCCCCTCCCCGCTGACACAGGGCCCGCCTCCTCCTCCCTCCCCGCTGACATGACTCCCTGTGAATGTATGCACCAGTACCGCCAGAGCAAATTCTTAATATATGCAGGTGTACCTGCCCAATTAAGTGAATTCAGTGGAAGATCAATAAAAAAATAGTGTGCTGTCACTTGTTTCCACCAGAGGGCGCTCACCTGTCCCTGGATGATGGCTCGGAGCAGCTGCAACACAGCATGGCGAGCCTCAGCAGGCTGTTCCGGGTGCAGCATGTCCCCCACCGCGCTCCACAGAGCCTCGACCGCATTCTGGGGGGGGGGGGCAAGTCCAGGGGGCTTTATCATTATTCCACCCATGTACAGGTATAAGGTGGCACCGGATGTTTGCCCAGGATCATGGGGACCACAAGTGACAATGATAATGAAGAAATGCAGCAGTATAAATAAGTACTCCCCTCCACTGGCTGCATGAGCCAGGACATGCAAGAAGAGCGGAGCGGGAGCGAAAGGTTCTTGACCGGAGCGGGAGCGAAAGGTTCTTGACCGGAGCGGGAGCGAAAGGTTCTTGACCGGAGCGGGAGCGAGCACGGAGCGGGAGCGACATATTAGTGCTGGGATGCCATCTTCCACCTGCCAGTGGATGTACCGTGTGTGGCTGTGCTAAAGCACACAGACCTGCCAGTGAGACATCAGGCCTCCGGGAGCGTGACAGCCCTGATCCAGGACCTGCCGCTGTTCCCAGCAGCACAGCCCTCCACTTCGACCGACACATCAGCTTTATGTCCCCAGTTCGCCCCCCGACCATCCTGGATATGCGCTCCGGGTGCCCGTCTGCCTTCCCTTTCCCCAGCGAAAGCTCTGACTTACCTCTTCAAACTTCTTGGTCTTGGCCAGCTCGCAGACATGGCTGATAACCCGGATCCTGTTCTGCAGCACACACTCGGGACTCAGCTCCTTCACAGGAAAGCAGACAGGCTGGTGTCTTACAGCTTCTCAGGCTCACAGCCCCCTCTGATACACCACAAGCCTACATGCGCACGCGGTCCGTCATTTGACAGGTACCTTAAGTATTTCCTGCGTTATGATGAACTCGAAGGACTTGTTCTCTGTCTGCTTGTTGGGCAGCCGCGATGACCCAATCCCAAAAATCCCCTTCACTTTATCCTTTAGGGACTCCTTGCCCTGTTGCTTGTTCATGCTGGTGGTCGGGGGGCAGCTCATAGGAGGCCTGGGACGAGACTGGAAATGCGACGTCACAGGTTTACAGATCTGCCCGACCGGCAGGGTTTATTACCCCAAAGACGACAAGGGCTGCAAGGCGCTGATTTTTTTGTTTTTCGGGCCTTAGAGGTTCATTACAGTTTACAGTACATGTCGGCAAAAGTCGCTCAAACATCATATAACAAAAAATCTTTCAGTACTGTAAGATAAAGACAGACGAGGATTCTCCGAAAGTATCAATAGCTGGATTTTTTTTATCAACCTGACCTATGATCGACACGCTGACTAGTCAGAAAAAGGGTCAGTTGGTTTCATCAACTGATACGGATTTGACTGAAAAACAAAACATTTATCTAAATTCTGTACGTACATCCGAGACTGCTGGATCCCCAAAGAAAGGCCACTTTGATTACTACGTACAACGGCATATGAAACTGCGGTAGTGAAAAAAGTTATTCTTTAACAATGCAGATTTAAAAAAAAAAAAAAGCAGTGGACGCAGGAGACGTCTGCTAAAGTTAAACGCTTTAAGGGCCGTTTTACCCCTACGAAAACAAACCTTGCTGGACTGCACTGGATCAGCGACACATACAAGCAAAAACAAATTACACAGCAGCACGGTCCTCACCTTTTATTGTGTCTGTGAATGAAGTCATTAATACATTATCCCCATTGGATCGAAGCTGTTCTAATAAACGATCTCGGTTTGTATGATTTATAAACATTTATATTTTCCCTTAGCTGCTCGGAAGTTACGGCAAACAGTGACGTCACATCCGCCGCGTGAGTCCGCACTCCTGCTGGGATCTGCAGTCTTTGCGTGCGAGAACCGATCGGCCGCTACGCACGGGGTTGTCCGCGTTCAAAGCGTTTGCAACTGGGACAGTTTTACCAACTTGTGAGGGTCGAGGAGAGAAGCTTACGGGTGCAGCCGCCAGTACCGGTTTGCTCAGGTGCACGCGTCTTGCTTAAGTCCGTGCATGGCACGCTTTGAAAATGGCCTCTCCTTACTTTTTTCGCAAGAGCATGACCGAAATGAGCAGAATGAATGAGACTAAAATTCGGGACTCCACCTCATCAACATTAAAAACTAGATCGGCGAAAGTTCACAAGTGCTCCGGACTTGCTGTGCAGGTGAAACAGGAACGTGAGGACCAGTGCATCTCAGTCTCTGAGCCGAACCGGCCGGGATCCGGAACTGCCAGCAATCGGGACCAGCGCAAACCAGCAGGTTAAAAACGCACGACGTCCTGTGACAAGACACGCCACGACTCTGTCACCAGAGGCCGATGATCGATGGCATGCTTCATAAGGATTGCAAGCGCTTTGTGTTTTAATTTAAATGAGTTCAGGAAAATCACGTACGCATTAAGCACATTGACATTTTTGTTCTCAAATAGCAAAAAGAAAAAAAATCTTATTACTTTATGTTTTAACCAATAATTGAATGCGTTATTACATATCACAATCTTCGATTGTAGATTACATGTACATTCTAATTTTCCAATATGGTACTGCACAAATACCAAGCTCATGAACTTATTTGGTTTTAAAAAAACGATTTTTATTGCGGACTGCAACATGGAATATGTGTGCGTACTTACGATGTAATTTAGCTATTTTACACTGTAGATTCTGTTCCAGAGGGGCTGGAGATGCCGAAGGTCAGTTGTTTTGATTCGAGTACAGGATTTCGTGGAAGCGAATGATTTGGAGACAAGGGAAATGTAGGCGGAAATGCTTCCGGTGATTTTGGAGAGATTATCCTGAGCAGTTCTCAGGGTCCAGCACCAATGAGGCCGCCGTTCTTGAACGCTGGTCTTAGGAAAAGCAATGGATGCTGCACAACCACACAACAATCCGCAACATGTTTACATTGTGGAGGAAACTGAGACTAAGCAAGAAACGCTGCTTCGTGGTACCGGCCCCTGGAATACTGGTTGAAAGAATGCCAAGAGTCTGCGCCGTTGTCACTGAGGAAAAACGGGGCAACATTTTTGAAATGCTGGTCATTTCTATTGGTCATTTTTGAAATGCTGGTCATTTCTATTGGTCAATTTTGAAATGCTGGTCATTTCTATTGGTCATTGCAATTTTTGATATGTCCCTTCATTGTCTGTAAACCTTTCACTCTAACATGAATGACAGTTAAGTAATACAGACACATGCATTGAAAGCAGGTGTGTCCAGATGTTTGACCGGTTGTCTTCCTGGGGGTAACCGTGGCGTCTCGTGTGGGGACCTCGCAGACGGGGAGCCTCCCCGGGGCAGACGCAGGAGGCCCGTGAAGGTGGAGTATGAGGAGCCCAAGGGGGAGGCGTGGGAGCCGGCTGACTGGAGGAGGCAGCTGGAGAACATAAGGCAAATGCGGAGCGCCCGCAATGCCCCCGTGGACAGCATGGGGGCAGCAGGCTGTGTGGACCCCCAGGCCCCTCCTCAGGTAGTCAGACAGGGGGGCAGGGGGGGCAGGGAAGGGTTATCCTGGGTTTAGTGGGCTTGTAGGGACGTGGCAGGTAAATTAGGGCCACGAGTGAGTCGATGGAGGTCAGGTACTTAATTTGGCAGGTTTGCAACCACAATTCTAACTGAATTTACTGCCTAAGTTTGTTGCTGACATGTAGAGTCTGGAAATCGCAGAATTTATGGCCCTCATAGACAATGTAGCCGCTGTCCAGTTTGTTACTGTTCTGCCCCCTCCCCCCCGTCTCAGTATTAGCTCTGCCCACTAGCCTATCCCTGTGCTTCACCTGTATAAAGCTCTGCTCTCGAACCTCCGCTCAGGTCATGAGGTTCCAGGTGCTCGTCTCCCTCATGTTGTCCAGCCAGACCAAGGACCAGGTGACGGCCGCAGCCATGGGGAGGCTGCGACAACACGGCCTGACCGTGGACAGCGTCCTGCAGACAGATGACAAGACGCTGGGGAAGCTCATCTACCCCGTGGGCTTCTGGAGGGTAAACAGGCTGCACTTCTGCAGTCTCACCTGCAGGGGGAGCCAAATGCACTCGTGTATTTGTTGCAGATTGGTCTCAAAAACTATTGTGTGTATTGGTTTGATTAAATACTTGCTTGAGTACCTCCCTGTAGACTTAGAATATAACAATAAAGAAAAATAAACAGCTAATGACAGAATCCATTGCCCCCTCCCCTAATGACAGAATCCATTGCCCCCTCCCCTAATGACAGAATGCATTGCCCCTTTCCAATAGAGGTGTCCCAGACCATTCTAAAAACAGTACCAAGGGTTTCCTCATTAGCTTATCAGCGCCTGACAAAGCTTCAGCTCTTCTGCGATGACTCAGCTCAGATTACAGCCACCAAACACCAAGCATGTTATTTCTGCAGCAAACCCTGGGATTTATTTGGATTCAGATGATCAGCCAGACTGTGGCCTTTGCTCTGAGTGTATCTGGTGTTTTCCCTGCCCCGATGGCCCGAGCTGCCCCTCATGACCCTGCAGGGGGCGCCGATGTTTAGCACATGGGAGCTGGTGTTTGAATGCTGATGCCTGACTGTGTGGCCCCAGACTAAGGTGAAGTACTTGAAGCAGACGGCAGCCATGCTGCGGGGGGAGTACGGCGGCGACATCCCCGGCTGCTTCGAGGGGCTACTGCGCCTGCCCGGCGTGGGGCCCAAGATGGCGCACCTGGCAATGGACATCGCCTGGAGGCGGGTCTCTGGAATCGGTATGCCAGCCTAGAGGTGCATTCTGGGATTTTTTTTCTGTGTACTCTGAGGGTTAAGCCCATTCATTCCTTAAATGTTTTAAAACATTAAACACACTTTTTTTTGAAAGGTTGTGTTTTTGATGTTATGTTGAGTGATCTTATATTGTGTCTGCGTGCGCGTCTGTCTGTCTCTGTGTGTGTGTGTGTGTGTGTGTGCGTGTCTGTCTGTCTCTGTCTGTGTGTGTGTGTGTGTGTGTGCGTCTGTCTGTCTCTGTCTGTGTGTGTGTGCTGTGCAGGGGTGGACACACACGTACATCGCATTTCCAATCGTCTCGGCTGGACGAGGACTCCGACCAAATCTCCTGAGGACACAAGGAAGGCGCTGGAGGACTGGCTCCCAAGGTGAGGCTGTGGGGGGCGGGGCCACGGACTGGCTCCCAAGGTGAGGCGGCGGGGGGGGGGGCCAAGGACGGGCTCCCAAGGTGAGGCTGCGGGGGGCGGGGCCGCGGACTGGCTCCCAAGGTGAGGCTGTGGGGGGCGGGGCCATGGGGACTGCCTGTGTCCTGAACAGTAACTATTACAGAACAATTATTATTATCATTATTATGTTATCGTCACTGTGCCTGACCTCACGATTCCAGTTATCACTGGACGGCATTCCGCCACCTGGCCTCCTGTCCGCCGCTCAGCAGGCTGACTCGGCCCTCTGTGCGCCCCCTACAGGCAGCTGTGGAGCGAGGTTAACTGGCTGCTGGTGGGCTTCGGACAGCAGCTCTGCCTGCCGACAAACCCACTCTGCTCCCTCTGCCTGAACCAGCGCAGCTGTCCCTCTGCACACTGCAGCTCCCCGGGCAGGAAGCCACCGCCCCCCAAGGTGAAGGTGGAGTCGCCCCCACCCGCTGACGCCATGAAGTCTGAAGGGCCTGCCCCCCCCATGGGTTCCCCCTCGAGCTCCCCGGGGCTGCGGCGGAGCAGTAGAGGCACACCAGCCTCTGCTAAAGCAGAGCCTGATCTCCCCTGAGCTGAGGTCACCATATCCCTACCTTCCTAAGCAGGGACAAGGTCGCTCAACTGGTCTGGGATCAGAATGGCATGAACTGCGGACGGCAGACGACCCTCGGACTTACTGCAGAGGTGCTCCAGTGACACACTGCTTACGGATGCCCTCCAGGTGTCACGATTGGGTCCGTTACCCTAAAGCTGGAGACGGTCTCACAGCGCAGAGTGTTGTGCCGCCAGCTCAGCACAGCCTGACCTGACCCTCAACCATATTTGTACCGTTTTTGAGCAAAAATAAATATATTATTTTTACTCGGCATAGTAGTGATTGTTTTAGCTTATTTGTTTTGGGAAGGACATCTTCCAGTTAGGACGGCGATCAGAAGAATGTTTATGCATAGATAGACAAATAACATTTATTTGTTAGTAGGATAAGGGGGGGGGGGACAAAATGCAGCAGTTTTCCACGAGCGGCCCTGCCTTACATTCAACGCTTGTTGAGACAGAGTGCAGATTCAATTCTGCGGTGTTCAGAAAATATCCTGTTAAGCATCCGCCTGTCTGTCAGCGAAGTCTTCCTCTTCCCTCTTTCTCCACGTTTAATGAAACTCTTCTTCACGCTGTTACATTATTATGTATGTAAAATAATAGAAACGCCCAGCGATATGCATTTTCCCTCTTGACAGGTTCACCTTTCATACGGGGTTAAGAGATGCACGGTAATTGGGTTAATCAGAGCTGTGGTTCTGTTTTTGTTCGAACCCGTGCTTCTGTCTGTAACACAGTTGGTCCGTATGCGTCCAGTTTTGTTAGACATTGGTGCCTCCGGTGTTTTGGCCTTGGTCCCCCTGCCAGTCTCTGTATGTGTGGGGTTTACATGGCCTTCCACTCACACACGCTAATATGAACTAGCGTCTCAAAATTGGCTGATGTGTGTGATTTTGTGAGCGTGTGCCCCGCAGTGGACTGGCAGCCCGGTCAGGGTGTCTGTCCCCTGTCCGGCTCCTTCTGATTGTGGGTAAGTCTGCAGACTAAGTGCAAAGCTGTGCTGGGTCTCAGTGTGGAAGGTAGAAGGATGGACCTCAAATAATTGTGAATCCAGCCATTCATGCTGAATACAATTATACATTCAAATATAGTTTATCATTATTTAGGGAAGCACTTTAAAGTGGTGAGCAAAGAGACAAGACACAGAGGTTCAGGAGGGCCAATGTTTATTACTTATATGCACTCTACAAATAAAAACCATAAAAACATGAAAATACGGGCACAGGAGAAGCCATTTGAGCGTCGCTTTGAAGAGGTGGTGGGTCACTTTGAGGAGATCAGTCACTGAGGAGGAGGCGGGTCACTGAGGAGGTCAGTCACTTTGAGGAGGAGGCGGGTCGCTTTGAGGTGGTCAGTCACTTTGAGGAGGACGCGGGTTGCTTTGAGGAGGTCAGTCACTGAGGAGGAGGCGGGTCGCTTTGAGGTGGTCAGTCACTTTGAGGAGGCAGGTTGCTTTGAGGAGGTCAGTCACTTTGAGGAGGAGGCGGGTCGCTTTGAGGTGGTCAGTCACTTTGAGGAGGAGGTGGGTCACTTTGAGGTGGTCAGTCACTTTGAGGAGGAGGCGGGTCGCTTTGAGGAGGTCAGTCACTGAGGAGGAGGCAGGTCACTTTGAGGAGGTCAGTCACTTTGAGGAGGAGGCGGGTCGCTTTGAGGTGGTCAGTCACTTTGAGGAGGAGGCGGGTCACTGAGGAGGTCAGTCACTTTGAGGAGGTCAGTCACTTTAAGGAGGAGGCAGGTTGCTTTGAGGAGGTCAGTCACCGAGGAGGAGGTGGGCCTGGCCTGAGACTGTCCACAAACTTACACAGTGCTGCTGAGTGCTGATTGGCAGAGTTCATTCATAGTCCATGCACACATACTGCTAATTGTCACTCATCCTAACGTGACTCCCTTTTGTTGTTGCTCCTTGTGCTGGTCGACATCGCTTGCTGTGCACCACTTATCAAACTTAAATCAGACTGGGGCTCTTAACACTTTTTAATTCTGATTTTATCCTTTTTCATCCGCTAGGGGGAAGCATTATCGCTTACATAAAGGCTAGCTTATGTACGGTTTGATTTAAAGGGCGTTTAATGAGTTTTACACAAATAATAGTTTGATTTCCACTCTCCCAGGGCAAAGCCATCAACCTTTAATCGAGGTTAACGTGCAAGCAGTGAAATGTAAAGTCTGCGTGGAAATCTGACGCAATGGAAAGATGCATTTCTCTGGAAATAATTTAGCAATTCAATAAGATCGCACTGGATCCCGGCCTGTTACACTGGCGCCCCGGAGCGCCAGCTGGCTTGTGCTATCAGCTGTGGCAGAGGTCGAGGCCACAGGCTGCTGATTAATGTGTCAACTTTGACATCAGGTTATGGACACGTAGACATTATTGGGAGAGAAATGCACTCAAGTCCGCAGGAAGTACAGTTGTAATGGGAGACAGTCCTAACAAATTCAATGGCATCATTCTCGAGTTAAAGGAACAACGTCTGCCATCTTGGAAATACAGTTCTATTTCAGGAAAGACAGTATTTTGCAGGTCCACTTGTTTTATAAAGTCTAAAGCCAGATTGATCATTCACAAAGGGCTTTCGAATGAAGCAGAAACAGTATGTTTAAACGACCGATCCCAAGCACGTGCAAACCGTAAAGGGGTAAAGACACACCCTACAAAAAGGGGGGACCGAAAAATTAGTTGGCGTTCATATTTAGTATCTTATCAACATTCGATAATGGCATGTCAGTGACACCTGTCAGATGTCACATGTGTCCTAACTGTGTAATACTTGAGGCTTAAAAAGGCTGCAAATTAAAGGGCTTGAATTGCTGTTAAAAAATAAGAGTGCTCCTTTACCGGGCAAACTGTATTTGCTGTGTGCCTGCATTCGGTGCAGACTTGGGTTGCGTGGTCGGATGGGCAGGGTAATGATATCCAATAAGTTGCATGGGTTTTCTGTCCAAGAAGAGCACTCGTGTGGCATTTAAACCTCGTATTGGCATAAGCGGGCGGCGTGGGTGCGGGACGAGCGGCGATGCAGAGCTGCTCCCCACACGGAGAGACCTGGACTATGCCGCTCTTCCAGCGGAAAACGAGCAAGCCGTGAGCTCTCAAGCTGCAGAAGAGCCGATAAAAAGGCAGCGGGGTGTCGTGTGAGCGCCTGGTGTCTTTACGCCGATCAGTGTTTTGCGCGCTGGATCCTGGCAGCCAGCAGAGCTCGACTGCGCTTCGCTGAAACCGCGGTAAAGCGATGTAGCGATCGGGTCCCGGCGCATGCTTTCGGATATATATACATATATTATATAAGTCTATAAAAACACATTACTTGACTGGCGTTATTAGTTCGAAGTGACAAACGAGATCCAAGAATCCAGTCTTTCCGTGAAAGTTACGGGAAGTTTCGAGGGACAGTTAACGAGGACTTTGCTGCAAACGGAAAGAAGGAATAGGATCACTTGTAGTAAAGGCGGTGGACTATGGCAGCGGACCTGAAGCCGCGACTGTGCGTTATTAAAAAGGCGGACTCTGGCTATGGCTTTCATCTGCATGGAGAGAAGGGCAGAAGCGGCCAGTACATCCGCAAAGTGGAGCCGGCGTCGCCCGCGGACATCGCCGGGCTGCGCACCGGGGACCGGGTGGTGGAGGTGAACGGCGACAACGTGGAGAAGGAGACGCACTACCAGGTGGGTCGCAGTAACCCAGTAACGGGAATAAGTGCGGCTCATGTAACCGTTCAAAATGCGCGGAAACTGGTATCAGTGGTGCGATGTGTACGGGGCGGACATGGTACCGTATCACTTCATATGCGTTTGTCAAGTACAGTTTGTAATTAGGTGTTGATCTACATAAGTTATTGCTTTTTCCTTTCTCGCAAGTCCCTCTTTCCGTTTGCCATTTAAGGTTGTTTTTTAGAGAGAAGTGTTCTCGTAGACTTAATAAACCCCACGGTGGTGGTGAGGCCATCTGTACGCTGTAAACATGCTTTTCCGTGTCTGTTTATCATTATTTCGTTTAACTATTTGAAGATTTCCCGCTGGCTAATAAAAGGCAACAAAAGCCCATGTGAAATTTGATTTCACGTGTTTGTTTGATATGTTCCTTCTGCCCTGCACCATTAGCCGACAGCTAAAAAGTCTTCATCTCCTGAAGCGACACAATGTGCCTTTCTCATCTCCCGGCCTTGTCACCTGTCACTGTTTCAGTGTCTGACAATAAGAAATAATAGATCTCCTTTTGAACCTTAAAGTGCTGCCCAACTTTACATATAACACCATTATTATGTATGCTCTTAAATTAACGTGTTTCCTCAGTATTTTCTCTACAGCGATTCACCCTTTTACATTATTGGTTGTCCTTTATTTTTTGCTAGATCCTTCCATGCTCGCAGTTCCTATCTCTGCAAACAGCATGTAGCACTGGTCAGGCTTATCACAGTCCCCCTGTTTCTTAGGGCAGCCCAAAAACATGCAATAAGGTGTTTATAAATGTGTCATCATGTGTATATTTGTGTGTGTGTGTTGATTATAATAATATTACACGGTGGGGACCAAATGTTCCCCACAATGTAATAAAAATCTGTTATTCTGGCATTGTGGTGACCCTTTTTCAGGTCCCCACAAAGATCTGTGAATGCAATCGAGAAAGTAAAAATGCCTCTGCGACCCGCCGCTTCCCGCCCAGGTGGTCCAGCGGATCCGAGCGGTGCCGCACGAGACGCGGCTTTTGGTGGTGGACAGCGTCACCGACGAGCACCTGCGCAGCCTGCAGCTGCCGTGCAGCGCCGAACTGGCCGCCGTCGCAGGGGGCAGCTGCAGCGGGCCGGCCCCATCAGCGCCGCGTGAAGCAGAAGACGGGTGCGTTTCCACGCAGCCGGCCCCCTCTGCCGACGCCCCCCCCAAGCCTGTCGACCAGCCGCGCACCCTCAGCACCAAAAAGGTAGGCCCCGTTACAGCGAACCCCACCCAGACCTCAGATTAAGGGCATTTACCGAAGTACCATCTGTGACGCCCCTGTGGGCCCCCCCTGTAGGTCCCCCGGCTTCTCGCTACCAAAACATCCTCACCTCAGTTTTCAGGCCCCCACGAGCGCCCACAGGCCCTTCTGCTACCTGTGTTTAATCCGCCACGTTAACCACAGATTTGAATACCTTCTGGGCTCTTCTCGATGTTCTCAGAGGATGTGCCGGTTTGCTCTCAGGAACGGATCGGGGCCCTCAGCGACCCTGCGGAACATTCCGGTGCCAGAATTGTCGACTCCATAGATGACAGACTTCTCCCTGCTGCCTGCTTTAGTCAGAAATCATGCTTTACGTGCATGTCACTGAAACAACCTCCAAAGATGAGAACGGCCGTCATGTAAAGGCCTCGGTTACAGGACTGATCTGCTTGTCGACTAATCAACCAGCCCCTGAATATCAGGAATACAGGTGGCGAATTATAACTATGAAATGAGGACTTACGGGGGGAGGGGGGGGCGGCTGAAAGCTGGCAGGCAGCCACCCTGACTTGGGACACATGCTAAGTTTGAAATTACAGCATGCCTGGAATTATGGGCATTTTTTTTCCGTACATTTATCACAGCCCTGCACCCACCGTGACGGTGTCTTTGCGAGCGCAAGGCTCCGCTGTTCCCCGGCAGCCGCAGATTCCACAGAAAATGGCGTGTTTCCGATGAGGCAGATTTTTCCGCATCCGTGTTCCAGTCCAGCGCCATTTCTGCATAACCACAGCAGATGGGTGGGGGCTGGTGGGGAGATGAGCAAGCGGAGGTGCCAGGGGAGCACGGCATTACCCGCCAAAGGGTGCGGACACGGGCAACCCCTGCGGAGCGACCCCCACGGAGCACAGAACATTCCAGAGAGAGGTGGGGGCGGGGGGAGGTAGCCAGAGAAATGGAGAGACGTGGAACCGCGGGAAGCTGGAGCTCCAGCTGAAACTCCTACTGGAAAAATATTGGAAACTGGACTCAGTATTACGACTGTGAAGCTGGACTCAGTGTTACGACTGTGAAGCTGGACTCAGTATTACGACTGTGAAGCTGGACTCAGTATTACGACTGTGTGACTCACCAGCCTGCTGACAAAAAGGAGCACAGGAATCGTATTTATTAGCAATGAGCAGAATAGGCTGAACAGGAAGGTGTAACTGCCTGGACAGAATGAGGACAGGGGTATGGGGGGGGCAGGACAGGGGTATGGGGGGGGGGAGCAGAGCAGCTCAGTTAGCCCAAGACATGGGGGTGTGTGCGTGGGGGGGGATATTTATTTTTACCTTGTGGGGAAACACTTTTTTTTAAATTTGGGATTGCAATCAAAAAGCTAAAAATGCCAAAGATCTTGCATTTTGTTTAGTAGCTTAAAGTTCAGGATGGGGCTGGGTGGATTATGGCTATAGAAATTAATGGAGAGTCCTCACAAAGATATGAATACAAAAGTGTGGATGTGGGGGTGGGATCGTACACCGCTAAACATACATACACCCGATCAGTGGGTGTGTGTCACCAAAACATGAGTGAACATCTAGAGGGTACAAGAGATGGACACCATTAGTGATGCTTCCTGCTGGACATTGCTGAAGCCAGTTTCACCATCTAAATAGAAACCTGTCAATCCTTGTAGAATCCAGGGAGACATGCAGATTGTGCGCATGCATGTGATCCTGAGTGTGGCGGAGTGTGCGTGCATGTGACCCTGAGTGTGCAGGAGTGTGCGTGCATGTGACCCTGAGTGTGGCGGAGTGTGCGTGCATGTGACCCTGAGTGTGCAGGAGTGTGCGTGCATGTGACCCTGAGTGTGGCGGAGTGTGCGTGCATGTGACCCTGAGTGTGCAGGAGTGTGCGTGCATGTGACCCTGAGTGTGGCG
>JAABNY020000095.1:1574293-1584921 GCA_015164015.2 Brevimyrus niger | reverse complement strand
TGCGCATGCGCATATTCCAGGACCAGAATGCCAAGATTAATTGGGTTCAAATTGTCTAAGAGTGGTTCAGGGAGCATGAGGAAGCAGTTTCACGCGTGGCTTGGTCACCACATTTCCATCCGCAATTTTCCAAACAGTCTCTGAGTACGGCCGCGTACGCAGAACGGGAAGCTGAAGCGCGGACGTTAAAGCCGGCCACACTGCCTTCCCCTTTCCCATCGTCTTCAATGGGGCTTCGCTGCGGTCCCCGCGACGCCAGCGTGCCTCTCCACACCCGGCCCGTGGCCCTGCTACTGGGCCTGGACTCGGCTGAACGGGCCGACAGCTAAGACCCTGCCATGGCTCCCCGATGGGCCGGGTGAGATGCTCAGATACGAATAATATGCCGACACCTATGCTATTTGATCATATATTACTTATAGACAAAAGCGCTTTAAAAACAAAAAATTGAAGGAATGAGTTCGCCTTTATTCTGTGTAATTCACCTGTGCTTCGTAATGATGCAATATTTAAGCACAGTAAGCACATTTCTTAGAAAAGGCATTAAATGGAATTCATTATAACAGCTTCCTGCAGCTCCCTAATCATCAGCGGTGTTTTCAGAATGGTTAGCAGGAGTCATGCTTTGCCAAAGTCGTTTACAGCCCGCTTGCATGCGCCGCCAAAAGTGTCCGGCTGCTTTTTGTGAAATAGCGAACAGCTAAATTGGAAGAGCTACTTCTTGCGGATTTTCGTGTTGCCGGTCATTCGGACCTGGAATAACGCACTAAGCCGACTGCATGGGGGGAAACAGTTTTAGAATCTATTAAAAATCTACCAATACATTAATTTTAATATTACTATTAATACAGCAGGTGTATGAACCGTGAAAAATGACGATCCCGATCTTTAATTACTAAAGAAAAACGTAATTGAGTTTGGGTTCTATTTTATTTAATGTATGGTTAAGTTACTCCATACATTAATTCGTTGCTATGCAGCTTATTTACAGGTTTGGCAGGTTATTTAAAATGTGTTTAAATGCAATGCAAGGTCGTCACGCTGTATAGCGTGCATGTTCAAGCAGAAAGTTCAAAGTTGGGTTTTTCGTGTGGTCTTCCTCGGCAAATGTTCGAGTCAATGAAAATCATGCGGTCTCAGGCTGGCGGCGTATGCGCTGTTTACAGTATTGGCGTATAGTGGTTTCCATGGCAACAGAGTCAATATTAGGACGGGGCTCTAGGCTGGGCCTCAGGACGCCGTTTCGATTAGAGCCGATCACCTTTAATGGAGCTCTTTGATGTGCGGGCCCTGATGTCACGCATTATGACGCAGTCACGCTTAACGTGCGTTCAGTAGCAAGGGTCACAGGTTTAGAGGGTACAGACGTGCCCTTTGTTTAACGTCAACACGTTTAAATATTGGGAGGCATGTTTATTCTATATGATTTCGTTAATTTACAAGTATAAAACTGTGTTAATCGTAGCGGCGAAGTTCACACGATGGCATTTTACCCCAATCGGCAGCTGAGACGGGCTGCCGGCCGTCCCGCGTGCAGTACCCACCTCACCTTCGCGCGCCTCCGTCCCCATCCGTCGCGCGCTCCCGGATTCTTCGGAATGGCGCTCGTCTCGCTATTGTAGTCTGCAAAATATTTTTCTGGATTGTTGTTGAATCACTGCGGTGTATGAAATACTGAAGATGCATGGATTACTTGTTAAATACATTAATTATGCAGATCCCTTCCCCGCTAACAATTTTTCGTTCTAGAAACATTTACCGACTCTTAGTGTTAAGGTACGGATACGTTCAGTGCCCCGTTTTCCCGATGTTCCCCGAATGTTATCGCACTACTACAACTATGATTAATAATACAAAGTGAAACAGCGGGCAACACCATCGCTTTACACATCAAAGCTCATGGGTTCAAGGCTGGATGGCAGGTTCAATTACATATACCCACATTCCACTTTTATAAAATATTTTACTATAAACCAATATTTTTTCAACATTATACTATAAGGATGTTCATGGAAATAACGTCCCATTAGCGTTACAATGAGAAGTCGGCCGGGATGTTGCCGTAATTGTTTGCAGAAGCCTTATTATCCGCCGCGAGACCAGTAATGCCGTGTAATGACAAATCGTTGTTCCATTTAATAATATTACTAAGCATGTTGCTATTGTATTTGAGAATTAATTTAGGCCTACTAAGCATAGCCAGACAATACTGGCCGTAGAAGTGGGAGAGGCCTTTATACATGAATGGCTGGCTAGTCTTGCATACGCGTTTAAATTCAGCACCAGGTCTTAATACACGTGTACAGTCTCTCCATTGTCGCTATTTTTCCTTTTTTGCTACTTGATGGCTATTGCTAATGAGACCTGCCGGCTGAGCGGTGTTTAAAAATGAGAGAAGGATTCAGCCTTTCCCCGGGCGCATGGGAGCAGGATGCGCCGGGCCGGTGGGGGGTTCGGGTGGCGCCACCAGCAGCCGGTAAGCGGGCTTTTAGCGTCGTACTTATATGTACTTACAGGCTCCACGCCGACTGATTACGAGTTAGTTCACCACAGTGAGCGCGAGCTGTACTTTCGTCCGCTTATTTTACGTGACTCAGGTCGCAAAACACCACCTTCGTCACTGTTATCATCATCATTACTACTATTACTATTATTACATTTATTATATTTATATTATATTTTGCATTCCGTTTTTAGACCGATGCTGTTTATAAATTTGGTGATATTGTTGTATTTAGATGTAGCCTATTTAAAGGCAAATATCTTGCAGCTCTCTGCCGTGGTTCTCGTGACCTTACACTACCAGTAAGTTTTTGCATACACTGAAATTTTCTATATTATCATGTTACTCATTTAACATTTATTAAAAACAAACTCAGTGTTCTTTGCTAATAAATAAATTTACAATATGTTCACCATTTGAGTACCTTAATTAGCAAGAAAATGTCACGTCTTTGATTAATCAAAGTAACCTCTTCCAGCAGTTATAACAGCAGAGAAAATTCGAGGGACATTAAATACTGCTCTGTGTCATGGGATGAAACAGTTAACTAGTGCAATTAAGGTTAAAGGACAGCTGAAAATCTGACTCTGCCATCACCACACAACCAGTTAATCGGATGTCAGACCATACTATTCCATACCGTACCAACTTCCTTTATAAAGCACTTTAAAACAACCACACAGGACCAAAGTGCTGTACAGAGAATTTACAATTAAAGAATTCGAATTAGATAAATAAAAGTTCATAAAATAAGCGCAAATACAAAATAAGATGATATACCATTAAATAAAATAAACTAAAATCAACATCTCACAAGGGATCAACAGCCAAAGAAAAGTAGATGGGTTTTCAGGTGGGATTTAAAAACAAGCCTGTCTGACATGCAAGGGCAGATCATTCCACATTTCTGGAGCTGCAGCAGCGAAAGCTCGACCCCCAGTACGCTTAGGGTTAGGCGCCCTCAGGAGAAGCTGCCCAGTTGACCTGAGGGACCGGGAAGGTATGTGAGGGTGTAACAGCTCCAAGAGGTAGGGAGGGGCAAGACCATTAAGAGCCTTAAAAGCAAATAAAATAATTTTAAATTGAATCCTAAAATGTACAGGCAGCCAATGGAGCATTGAAAAAACAGACGAAATGTGGTCATATTTCTGTGCGGCCGTCAGAAGGCGTGCAGATGCATTTCGCACACTTTGAAGCTGAGTAATATAGGATGCACCTACTCCTACGTAAAGCGCATTGCAGTAATCAAGCCAAGTTGTAATGAAGGCTTTGTAAGGCTAAAGTGTTGAGTGACCTAGGCACTGTTACATACTCTTTCCATGCTATACAGGAAACTCATTTTATTTGACATATATTTTCATTTATAGTTGTTCACTCAACTTTCCAATGCTTAACAAGAATAAGAAATCTGCCATGTTTGAAATTAATGGAAAAGTAAAATCCTGTGGTGACATGGAAGCATATGTCACCTACTTGGCTTTCTCTTTGTCACCTGGGTGCGAATGCCTCTCCTTAGCAGGAGGAACAGGCTTAACCCAGGTAAGATTTTTGTGGGCGGGGCAGGAGAAAGGCGCTAATTTACGGACGGATCCCCGAGACAAAACCCCACCCTCAGATGCCAGCCAATGTCAGCAGTCCTTTTGCTGCCTTGCACCATTCCACAGGCAAAGGTAGGGAAAGATTGGGGGACAGTGGAAGGTAAGCCAGGAGAGAACAGCCCAGAAGGTTCCATTCTTGAAGATGATGCTTAGGACAGGCATGTAGGCTGCTTGTGAGAGATGGAAGTGAAAGCAAAGGCTGGGGCTGTAGATGGGAGAGTTAGGGTTAGGAGTGAGGTGTGTCATTGTATAGGGTTTCACTGTGACTCAGCTCCGCAAAGCTCTAGGGGGGCGCTCAAAGTCGTGTGTGATTGTGTCTGAGACCAAAGATGGAGACGAGGCGGGTGGAGGGCGGTTTGAGGAAAAAGACAGGAACCCGCAGGCCCAATGTGTCACTAAAAAGGACAGCCTGTGCTGGTTTCTGAGTATGATTTAAACAAAGTCATACTTAATTGGAAGTTGCTGATCGAACTAAATCATAAGAGCCTTTTCAGCCTTGTGGCAGGTTCAAAGGCCCCCAGCACACTCGATAAATCGTACACCATGCACGTGATCGTGGTCCAACTTCAGAAGGGTGCAGGCAGGGTAGGACAGGCCCGGTGTGGGTGACCAGACTGAGGTCACTATGGCAGAGGGGAAAGAGGAACGAAGGAAGACAGAAAGGAATGAGATGAGGAAGAAGAGGTAGAGCAAGGAACTAATATGAGTGGTTTGAGCAGATCTCCTGGACACCAACTGTCCAGCTTCGTAAGGGTAAAGTGTTGAGTGATCTATGTTTTCCTGTAGGAAAATACAACACACTAAACAGACGTGTTCTGTTTCATTAACCTAATGGGTTTATCAAATGCGGATCTGCAGCAGTACGTGGGCCTGCGTGTGTCCCCACTGCTGGGAACGATCAACGTCAGTTCCGGGTGAAAACAGGTAGAACTATCTCACATCAGGAGATCAAAAGCTTCGACTGTGATTTGCCGAGGTTCAAGCCCCAGCTCGACAAGCAGAACAGCAACTCTCAACCGTCAAAGTTTCACTTTTCTTCCAATCAGTCGAGAGCGGTACTGTTTTTGTTTGTCTTCTAAGTGACCAATGAGGAAGAGGCTCCAAGCCAGGGTGGAGGATTTCTTGGCCACAAGCCCAGGGTTGGCCTGCATGTTCAGGTCTGTCTCCCGTGGTTACCGGTACCCGTAGGATGAATGAGTGTGAATGAGTAATGATAGTAAACATCGTAACTGGATTCCACCCTCCGTTGATGGTCGGCACAGGCTGCTGCTGCCGGCCATTGGGATTCCTGGCAGTGCGATTTTTGGCATGATAGAAAGAATCACATTGCCAGGGATTTCCAACAGCCGACGTGCACTCGAGCCTTGACCGTGTGTTCTCCCCCCCCCCGGTCCCGCAGATGCAGGACTTAACTCACATGTGAACAGTGTACTCAGTCTCCATGTTCACAGTGGTTAAGTTCTACCACTGGAGGCCGCACCCATGCGACTCGTTCAGCACCGTGAGGCACTGGGCCATCAGCAGGACTCACTTCCTGTGGGATCTGATGACCTTGACACGAAACCCCTTTGGTCACCTTCTGTTTGCTTTTCACCAGACCTTCCGCCTCCCACAGTACACACGTCCTTGCCCCCCGAGGCATGCTCGGATCCTCCACTCGTCAGCGTTCTGTCAGCTCCTCCCTCGGGGCTTCCTCCTCTTTACAGTGGAACAATCTGCGTATAAATGTGTCACCGATGTTCTCCTAGTCTCACTTCTTCCGATGATCTATATCCAGATGGTCTTCTACAGAGGTTGCATGAATGTTCCTTTCCCGTGACATCGAAATGGACTTCTTTCGGCCTTCCAGTGCCTTCCATTGCAGTCTTCTCTTGGGACTCCTCTCCATCTCTCCAGGGCAGGGCTCCTGTGCCTGCTGTGCTGATAATCAGTGTCTCCCTCTAGCTGGCTCAGTTCAGCAGGAACAGGGGCTTGGTCTACCCACGGCATGTAAGGGCGGAGCAGGCACCGGCCAGGGAAGAGAGGACCACACCCAGCAGATCCTTGGCTTGGAGTCCAGGGCAGAAAACGACACCTTCCCCGGCTCTTCAAGGTTGGGTCTTTTAAGGCCAAATGTGAATCTGCAACGCCCATTCCTGGAGGCTCGGCCATCTGAGGGGGACCATGACCGCTTCCTTTCACATCCTACACGAGCCACTCCCCATGTGAATCATCCGTCACTCTGATAAAAAACTTCAATAAAAGTGTTTCTTCTCAACCTTGACTTCTGAACCTTATTTAACTACCAAAAAATGACAAGCAGACTCCTAACAAAGGAACCAGGCCACTGGGCCCACGCTTTAATATTTAAAGCACATGTTGATTCATGCTTGATAAGAGAAAAACATCAGTGCTCGCAATGGAGAATGAGTGGCTTGTCCAATATGACACTCAGCAGCAGCATTCAGAAAATAGGAACTTTGGTGTTCTGAGGTGGGAACGAAACAAAGGCTCAAGGTCAGTACCGACTAACACAACTCAAAAGACCACTAAAATAACTCTACTAAACCAAAAGTCATTGAGGATGTGAAGGTCTACCTGTTGTATGAAAGTGACACCAGTTTAGAATCTTTCTGATAACATTTAAATGAACGACGATTGACCTGTTTGGGCCATCTGACATCCTCGAACATTTCCAGGGTGTGTGTGCAGCAGAGTTAGTGCTGAGGTTCCAGTGTGGCGGGCAGAGAGGCCCACGTGCACCAGGAGCCTGGCAGCCCGTAGGGCATGTTTGCCTAGGCTTATCACTCCAACCGCTCTTCATAATCACACAGTAAGCACAATAAATGCAACATTCACGTTTTTCAGGATCAGAATATCACAGAACGCCGCTTTGTGTCCACGCCTATACCGGCTGTACCTTTTTGCCGTTTCCATGAACACTGACCTGATTCAACTCTCATGAGACCTGTTAGGGCTGAAGAGCAGAACTAAATCAACACACACGTGCACAGACGTACGCGCGTACTCCTTTTCCCAGAGTGAACATAAACCCTCTGGACTAAGAACTACCTGCATATTAATGGGGGTTCTGGGTCTCGGCTGGAGGCTGGATCACATTCTGAGGGATTTTCAGACACCTCATTTTCACTTGTGACTGAAAGATTTTGGAAATAAAATTGTTATAAATGGTAAATGGACTGCATTTATATAGCACTTTTAACTATGCCTCACATTCCCCCATTCATACACACACCGGTGGCGGAGGCTGCCATGCAAGGTGCCAACCAGCTCACCGGGAGCAATTTGGGGTTCAGTGTCTTGCTCAAGGACACTTCGATGGGGACAGGAGGACCCGGGGCTCGAAACTGCAACCCTCCGGTTGCCAAACAGTAGCGGTACCTCCTGCACCACCATCGACACAATACATATACAACTTCCCTTGTTGCCATAGCCACAGAAGCAGCATTTCATATTTATCAGTGGAAACGAGTTGAAAGTATCATCCACGAGACTGACTGATGTCTATATCCGCTGGGATCTGCTGGATTGACCCAAAAGGATGTTCTCCTTCCCTGACGCAGACAATCATCTAAGCAGAACCCAAGCAAGTCATCACATGTCGATTTGCGGCATCCAGGGGAAGAAAAATCCACCCAATCAGCGACTAATGCCATTTTACAGGCAGTACTGGAGACACTGGGAGGACACTGATGGGAAGAGAATATCATATTCTCTTGGTCCCGCTTTAGATGATGTCTCCTCTTGCCAAACTGGGCCTAGAGTCCAGGGTCCTTCTGGTCCTGGTGTTGCCCTTAACAACAAGTAGCTGACAGTCTGGGTGTTTTCTACACCGCTCCTGCTGCTGCTATGGCGACAGCCACGTCACCGCAAGCACCCGGAAGTCAGGGTGCTTCCCGTCATCGCGCACACGGCCACTCGCGCACACGGCTGCCGCTTCTGAGCAGCCATGTCACCGTTGCCATGGCAGCATAACAGGTAAACAGCGGTGGAGATAAGGGCCCCACGAACGTCACTGGCTCTCACTGGTCGGCTCAGACAAGCGTGTTTAACGTCACAGACGTAGGAGACGCCTCACCTGCATGCGCTGCGATCTTCTGCCCATGTGCAGGTTCCTCCTCCCCTTCTTTTCTATCCAGAGGAGCCACTTGGCCCCCTCCCCTGCACAACCATGCCACCCCTCTGGGGGCTCTGAGATACTGCCCCATGCCACCTGATAGTGGGCCAGCCTAGGTTGCCTGCCCCTCCTTATGGACACCAGACAGACACCAGCAGCCGGCTGTCACAGGGGTCTGGAGGGGAGGGGGGGGGGGGGGGGCGTTAGGCAGGATGCAGGGACACAAAGCCGAGAGGCCCCAAGGGGCACCAACTGTGATGGGGGTGCCTGGCTTATAGTTTTATATTTCACAGTTATTATTTAAAGCCATTGTGTGAAAGTAGAGCCCCTCTTGGGACTCGAACCCAGCATTTGCTGCAAAAGGTAGGGCGAGAACCCATGCCCCCCCCCCCGAACAACTCACAGGGGGCAGAGACATCAGCAAGCCAGCCAGCCTTGACTGAGAGTCACCTTTCACAGCTTAAGGACGGACGGGAGGATGGAGACACGCATGCAGGCCAGACAGGCGCCGCGGCAGACCAAACACCGGCTGTTCAGAACCAGTCTGCTCACTCTGAGTGCCAAGGGAGGCCTTGACACCAACCTACACACCATCCACTTTACAGTTCCATAATTAGCTATATATTTGTTCAACGGCTGTCATAATCCTGCATGATCAAATTTTTGTTTTTTACTGCGGAAGTCTGACTGCTTTTCCCTGGGGTGCAACAGCCGTTCCCTTTCGGGACTTTAACGTGAAACCTTGAACACGTTTTTTTCTGAATATCATTTCCGTCATCACTGATCCACCTGCAGCCCGGTGTACAGAATGCGGCTTGCGCGAGAGCCTCCTCTTCCCGAGGCGGAACTGCCCTTAAGTGAGCCAATTGGAAACGTTTCCTGACTTTCCCATGCCGCGGGATGCCTCTTTACCCCCACCTACTGGTAGGAAACTGTACTGGAAGTAAAGCATAATTTTTAAACGAAGGAAGGAAAGTATTTTACACCAGTGGTTCTCAACCTTTTTGGCACCGCGACCAAATTTTTATCATGCCAGCTCAGTCGCGACTTTATAGGCTTAAATTAAGGCTATTATTGAGCGCAGCGCGCTCTGCAATTTACTACAATCAATGCCTGTCGCAAAAATCTGATTGGATGTTCCCATTAATTTAAAATTAAGTAGCTCTTAATGGGCTTACTGGATTGGTTGAGTCTTCATTTTTTTTGGTTTAAGTACTTGCAGACGCACGATCCCTTTATATAGGTTAATTCTAGGATTCGGGCTGGGAAATCTGATCTTGGATCAGCATAGAAGCTTTCTGGTATTAAAATACTTACATTTCCAACTCTGCCTCGCGACCCTTTCAGAAGTTGCCGCAATCCAAATATGGGTTGAGAATCGCTGTTTTATGTAATGTCTGGCATATGACTACTATAGGGAAGATAAACAAAGAAAAAAAAAGTAGCTTCAGTATTACAACCGTCATGCTGATGTTGAATACACAACATGACTAATAAGTTGGTCAGGTAATTTCCTGGAAGGTTTATCCCCCCCTCAGAATGATTCAATGGGGCCCACACATGAACAGAATCCTGGGCTTTGATCCACGATTTGTAGTTTCTCCTAAAACTGAGCGGCACCGCACTTCCAAAGCGACACGTACCTCCGTAGTCGGACCAAATCAGCACAAGGCGCTAGTGATTAGATTTACAGCCATACGTGTAACGCTGGAGATTTGTGTTGTTGATCTTACCGGAGTAACAGTAACGGGAGTTTTTTTTTTTTTTTTTTTAAAGTACCGCTATTAACTCTATGCTTTTTTTCATAAATATATTTATTTGGAAAGCCTTTTAAACTTGTGAATTAATAGTACGAGATATTGAACGCAGAAAACAACATGAAGAAAAATTCACGAGTTAAAATCCATCTATAATTAATGCATACTCTGTAAAGGTCTAAACGGTGCAGGAGCGCCCTCTGGTGAGCATAATCATTAATGAAACGCCAATCCCAGCAACGATTCACGGTATATAGATATTTGACACATTAATGGGCAAGCATAGTAGATTAAGAAAAAATGCCGTGTACAGCAGCACTAGCAGCCAAAGTTACAGCGTGTTCCGTGTTAAGTTGTGCTAAGTCTTTAAATTTTGACTGAAGACCTATTACTTCAGTTTAACTTAGACTGCAACTTAACACAGAACAAACAGTATAGGGGCACTGTAGCAGAATGCTTTACCTCCATCTGTCATTTAATATGTGGGATGACAAGGAAACTTGTGTTCTATTAAGTGGACATTGTGACTTGTAAACATGAAATAATTCTGTTTAAGCAAATGCTTTGTATGCAAGTAGGAAAACTTTGAGGTCTGTCCTGAAGTCGGAAGCTGAACCTGACAGGAAGCTGAACCTGAACCTGACAGGAAGCTG
>JAABNY020000095.1:1416505-1426688 GCA_015164015.2 Brevimyrus niger | reverse complement strand
GCTGTGCTGAGACACAGCTTATTACACACTGTCCTTAGGATGAAATACCCTACGGGCCACCTGCAAGCAGTCAGCCCCTGAACACAGAGCCCGTTTTCTTAATTTCCCTTCAATCCAATCTGAGGTGCAGCAAAGCATTCTGGAAGGGAAAAGGTTTAAAATGAGAATCGACTATTAGTTACTTGAACCTGTTAAATGCAAACAACCCCCCAAAATAAGGGGGGGGGGGGGCACATTACGTGTTGCTTCAGAGGACCCAAGCGGAGTCTTAAAAATGGCTCATATTAGACTTTTCTGGCCAAACCGTGATTCATTTCGTCAGGCGGTTCTGCCTAGCAGTTGTGTGCAACCACATGGCCTGGGAGCTACATCGGCGCCCCCTAGAGACCCACGGAAAGCCTGCAGTCAACAGCGGCGACAGCCAATGGGAACTGCTCAAGTCTGCAGTGACACGCCACCTGAAGTGTGTGAAGACAGCAAGCCGTACACATGCGGCGTGGGCATGCGGGCGGCTGGCCACACAAACACGCCGCGCCGGCTTCCACAGGTCCGTCCGCCTGAAGCCACCGGGCCAGACGTTCAGCGGGAAAATTTGCCGATATGCTGCGCGGCCCCTGTGCTGGCGGCCCCGGGAGCCACCGTACAGGCCGGCGAAATGAGGATCCTTTGCGGGGTCTCTGTGGATTCAAAGATCCAGAGAGATCTCAAAATAGGGCCGCTATTTCCTTGAGACCAAGAGGAGTCGGCTAAGATGGTTCAGGCATCTCGTAAGGACACCAGCAGGCTGGCTGGCTCCAGCGGGGGCTGTCCCACTGAGCGGGGGCCGCGGGGCAGACCCGGGACTCGCTGGAGGAGCAGTGCCCGCCAGGCAGCCCGCCGGAGCTAGCCAGAGCCTGCGGCCTTGGAAGTCGGTTCTGCTTGGCCTGCGAGTCGGCGACCCGCACCAGAGGGCGGAGCTTCTCCGAAACGTCGCCAGTCTCGCGCGCGCGCAAAATGGCCGCCTCACGCAGCGCGGGCCACAAGTCCACAGCCAAGCCTGATACTCCGCGCTGCCCGGCATCCTGCACGGCCTGACGCTGCTCAGGCGGCTGGGCGACACCGTCTGCCAGAGCTGAAAATGAAGGCCATTCCGGCCCAGCAGAACACTGCGCCTGGTCTAGCCTGGCAGTGGGGAGCGGCGATGGAGAAACGGGAGGGCAGGATATGCACAGTTACCTTATTTTACCTTTGCTCGTTCCAAGGCAGCGAGAGGATTTCCACAGTAATTTCACACCCCCACCTCCAAACACACACAAGCATAACCTCTTGACAACCCCACCCCCCACCCTCCACCACTGCATCTCAACATAAAATAAAAACACTATTCATGAAAAGTGATAGACTCAACCCCAACATCGCCATGCCCTCAAAACATTAAACATCTACTGTGTTCCAGGAGTAACGTCAGGAATAATTACACACCAACAAAAACCACTGACAGGCAGGCGGCAGAGGGAACCCGTCTCTACCAAGGGTGAGGACAAGGGTAATTAAGATGATCAGACCCTCCTCTTCTCATTCAAAGTGACATTTTCCCACCTAGGCTGGGGCGATGTGACAACATCAACAGCCGGGATGCACAATATTTTTGCCATTACAAATGATAATCTTTGCCACTTAATTTTGAATTTGTGTTTGACACCAAAAATCCCACTATACACGCTCGAGAAAGGTAACCGCCTCGTTAATGAGTGCAGCGACGGGCCCGGCAACCTCGTCGGCAAACGCGAGTGACACGGTTGTAAATAAGAGCACGTATTTGGCAGCTTTTTTGGTTTCCAGTCGAATGTAAAACGGGGAAACCTGCAAATTTAAATAGAGTCACATGCCGCATCTGCTGAAAAGACACAACAGGACGACAACAGCACAAGTCCTTACTCTCACCTACGCGTTCGTCCGCGCGGCGATCTGCTAAGGTGAGCGAGGCTACTTCACCTCCAGATTCGACGCCAGATGTTTCAATTGGGCAGCACAAGACACTCAGACACGGGCAAACGTCAAAGCGTTTGCAAAGAAATACACAAACGGGTTCAACTTGGAACGGATGCCACAAAATTGAAATGCTTTTACACAGTAGAGAAAGCTTCTAAGATATGCTTAACACGTTTGAGCATTAATATGGGATCCCCAGCAGCAAGTACTCCGTCGTAGTAACTCGGGATGCCAATTTTTGCAAAGTTCATGCGGAGGTAGAGGCAGCTAAGCAGGAAGACAGATTATTTTTTGCTAACAGACATGTGGTGCAGAATTAAATTTAAGTTGTGTCTTACAAGTCTAATCACGGCTCATTTCATCGACCCCAACAGGAGACCAAAAACTGGCCTCAAACACACATCCCCGACAGTCGGCGCGGTGAAACAGTTCTTAAACATTATTAATTGCATTTTAAAATTACGACCCTGACATACGTTTTCTGATGTTAATTTTGCTTGTGCACTTAATTTTGCTTGATTTACAAACATGACTGCTTCACTTAATGATATGCCGTCATGCGTCATGACTGGGATACGTTCGGAAAAATGCACGTCTGGCGATTTCGTCACTGCACAAAACGTCATAAAGTGTACTTACACAGACCTAGATGGTATAGCGCACTACATGCTGAAGTATTTTTTTTTTAGTGAGAGTACACTGTAAAACAGCGATAAAACAATGCAGTATAGTAAATGCATAAACCAGTAAGAGTTATTTTAAAGCATTATGTACTGTACATAAATATAAAAGCACAGCACATACAAGATTGGCAGGGTATGCCAGCATCACCACAAACACGCGAGTGGTGCATTGCACTATGATGTCACGACAGCTATGATGTCATTATGAGGTGTGACATATGCGACAGCTATGACGGCATTATGGATTTTTTTCAGCTCCATTACGGTATAATCTCATGGGACCGCCGTCGCATATGAGGCCCGTCGTTGACCGAGATGTCATGATGCGGCACACAACTAATACAGTACTGGATATAATGGAATTTTCAAAGGAGAAAGTTTCTGAAGATGAACAATAATATTTCTATGGCGAGATTCGGCTTTCAGTGATACTGGACAGTAAATGCTGCTGAATCCTTGTCCCACTGGCCGAAGGCTCCGGTTAATTGGCCTCAGCTCCACATCATCATGTCACAGCCAACAGAAAGCCGGAGGGGGGGGGGGGGGGCGTTCTTACCTGGAAAAAGCCGGGGGGCATCGGACCACCTGGCATGCCATCATTGGGGGGCATGTTGCCCATCACCGGGCTGGGGGCAGCAGCCGCACTCTGCAGCAAACAGACACAAGTGGTCAAAAATCAGGAAGCACACGCGACACATACATGTACTGCTGAAATCAGACAGGGGGCAGCACTGAGCAGTGGAAAGAACACCGACAGCCGAAATCAGACAGGGGGCAGTACTGAGCAGTGAAAGGAACACCGACAGTCAACACACACAGCTTGGCAGGAAATGCTACTGAATAAATCCAGCACTGAACAGAGCTCACAGTCCGCCTGCGTATCAGGAAAAGGCCAAGTCCCGCCCACCGCTCCGCAACCTGACCATGTGACCAGCTGACGGACAGAAACCCATCCACCGGCACCTGCTGGGGTCACTCGAACATTTACAAATGACCCAAAACAGAGCAGTATTACACTGCACAGTATAAACGGGGAATAAAAATGGATTACCATTTGAAATTAGCAATCAGTGTTACAATAAAACAAAAAACAGAGCTGAAAATTCCCAGAAATAAGCTACGGCCAAACCAAGCTCATTATCTACCACTTTATCAGAAAAGTTGGTGGTGTTGCCATGAGTTGTGCTAACAGACAAAGTGGAGCCAACGATTCAGGTGCTCTTGATCAATATTATCTTTATGCAACCCAAAATAGTTCCACACAGCGGAAGACGGATATCTTTTGGTGACCGGATTTTGTCCACGAGCGAGTCCAGCAATAATCTGGAAAAACGGTCAAATTTTGGTTTTCTATGGCAGAGTGAAAAATGCTCTAGCGCAACGCCGTCTTGATGCAGCTACCGCTCTCCATGCTTTGCGACAACTGCGTGCGCATGACATGCAATATGGCCGCTAAGCGCGGCTCGGAGCGGAATGCAGCGGTGCGGCCGCCACGGAGACCCAAGTAAACATGGGCACAGCTGAAGGGATCACACAGGATGGGTTGGGTGGGTCACTGCTGGATCAGGGAGGCTGGAAGGGAAGCTGCTGCCCTGAGGCTCCGACTACAAGGGCTACAGCAGTGGAGATTCAACAGGAATACTACAGTACAGCCCGAGAAACCCCCTCTCCCCACAAACTCCCCAGGTCGCCTTGTTTCTATGACAACCCCAACCTCTGTTCTCTCCCCGGTGCCCATTAAACCCTCAGGCTGTCAGTCATCAGCCAGGCATGGGGGGGGGGGGGGGGGGGGGGGGGAGAAGGAAAGGGGGGGGGGGGGGGGGGGGGGGGGGTTGGGGGGGGGGGGGGGGGGGGGGGGGGGGGGGGGGGGGGGGGGGGTGATCGATTCCAGGCTCAGAATTTCCAGACACGCCGAACAGCAAAGGTCAAAGGCTTGCGTGCCTGTGAGAGAGCGGCTGTCTGGAAGCGTGACCCGTGACCCCTGCGGGGGGAGGGGGCTCCCCACCACGTGAAGAGGGCTGTGGGCTCCCAGGGGCCGGCCTTTCCGAGACACGCCGGCCTCTCCACTCTCGGACCGGCTTCCGTTAGGCGTCACCCGCCCAGGTGCCGTGTGCAGACGACGTGACCAGCTGCATGTGCAGTAAAAGCCCTGGGGGCTGGGGGGGAAGGGGGGGGGGGTGTCACACGACATGCAGGGACATGCAGGAGATGCATTACCCACCTGTGCATGCAGCCTTTAATGGAGGTGTTGGACGCCAAACCAAAACAAATGCACACCCAGAATCACGAATCTGCACAGTGGCGCCCCCTAGTTGACCGCTAGGTGGTTCTGGTTCTAGCGCATGGCCTGGGGTGAGGGAACACCTGCATAGACGGCTGCTGGGCTCAGTCCTGCACTCTCGCGATTTGTAACGTTTGCCTCCGGTTCTCACGAGTAATACTCCTGTGAAGAAACATGGCCGGCTTTACCACACTGTATCACTTCTGAGCCCGAGGAGGTCAGATCAGCGCAGACGGGTGAGGTGCATGTGTCTGCATGCCCGTCTGCGAAGTACCGACGTTACTGATGAAAATGACAACCTCATGTTGGACATCCCCCCTCCCCCCTTCCGCCAACTGAACCCCCTTGTCTGGGCCTGGCCATGCGTTTGCCTGCTACAGACTGGATCAATACCCAGCCCCTGCTTGACCGACTGCACCACACTCAGAAGGTTAAACAGATGAGAGGCCCAGGAAGGAATACGTACATCGAACATCGGGCATGTCCCTAAGCAATGACACAGGAGGACCCTGAACATACACGGTAGCGCGTGCCTCACCTCAGGGGTGTACTCTACACAGCACACTGAGAGACGGCGGCCGGCCCGCAACAGCGGCATGGTGCGATCGCATGTGTCCCGTGACGGACAGACCTTCACCTCCCAGAATCTGGGTCAATCACTCACTGCAGCATGCATGAAAATGAGCTACATTTAAAAGTGTACAGTGAATAACTTACACAAAGTGTTAGGGGAGTAACAAAGTGCTAAGTAAATAACTAACACATCCAGTGCTCAGTACATAACTATAATATCCAGTGCTCAGTACATAACTATCATATCCAGTGCTCAGTAAATAAGTAACGTATCCAGTGCTCAGTAAACAGTGTTTCCATTAATACAAGAAGATAACAGGGATTCTGTGCAGGTTTCGGTGAATCACTGTCATTCTGTGGATCCCCCCCCCCATGCTGACCTGAGATCCATGCTCTCTCTCTGTCTTGCTCTCCAGTATCCCTCATTCCTGTCCTCCTTCTCATGCATCTTTCATCTCTCCCCACCTTCCCCTGCCTGCTCTAATCCCAGGGCTTGCCCCCCCCCCCCACACTTTCCATTCCCATCTCACCCTGCTTACCTCGGTCCCTCTCCTCCTCTGGCGCCTGGCCCCCCGTTCCCGAGGCTCTCCTCCCTGGCCGCCACCTCCTGCAGCTCTAAAGCTTCCATCCGAAGTCTGAGGAAGCTCTGTTCTTGGGTGTGTGAGGAGGAGAGAGAGGAAGCATGAGAGAGAGAGAGGGGGAGAGGGAGAGAGAGAGGGAGGGAGTGAGAGAATTAGAGAGAGAGGGAGAGAGAGAGGGAGGGAGTGAGAGAATTAGAGAGAGAGGGAGAGAGAAAGCAGTGGGAGCGAGGTAACATGAGAGAGGGGGAGAGAGAGAATGAAAGATGAAGATGGAGGAAGTACAGAGGGAGGGAGTGAGAGGGAACAGGAGAGCGAGAGGAAGAGAGAGAGAAGGGGGGTCTCGGCTTGAATGAAAATTGCCAGTGCCCTGCCCCCCATTATACCTAACTCCTGTCTCGTGAAACAGCCCCCACTCCCCACCCTGCTCTCTGCCCCAAATCAAAATCCCATCCCAGACAGGCATATTTATGCGGCCCCTCCCCAGACAGGCATATTTATGCGGCCCCACCCCACCATGCATATTGTTCTCACAGTCTGTGCCAGACTGTTAACCCCTTGGTATCCACCGTGCAGCTGTGCCCCCCCTCCCCCACGCCTGCTGTGCGGCTGCGTGAGAGACCGCCGGCATGGACTCGATGCACAGCCCTCTCCCCACCCCCACCTCACAGCCGCATGCCATTCCACTCGCTCATTTCCATAAAAATGCCCTAAAAGTAAGGGAAAACGTAAAAGGTTAACTGCTTTTTGTCACAACGGATGAAATAACATCCCCGGGGCCGTGTGTGACGGCTAGCGGCAGATTCGCCGATGAACCTACAAGTCTGGTTGATCCGTGCCCCCATTCTTCATGTGTGCAAAGCCTTTGGGAAGCTGGCCTCCAGCCACAGATCTTACACTACATTCCTTCTACAATTACCCAAAGCTACATTCTCTTTCTGAGAATGCGGGGTCAGTCGGTCCCCTGGGCAGCTGGAGTTAGGGGCCTTGTTCGGCGATCTGACGGTCACAAGGCCAATCCTAGGTTTTGAACTGGCAACCTTCCGACCAGAGAGACCCATCCTGCTGATCTGCAGACTAGCTTATCTTGATCTGGCTGGGTGGGTCAAGCTGAATGTTTAAGGTAAAACCGTTATTATTATTATTATTATCCATGTTCTTCTGTCTTCATTAACTGCTCGTTAAGACACCCCCCGCCCCTCCCCCCCGGTGCTGACGTTATTCTCCTTCATCCCTCCGGCTGCGTCAGTCACGCACCTCAGCTGTCCCCTTCAGGGGTCGCGCCGCCCAGCCGGACTCTGCCTTGCCACATCGGCGCACAGATCCTGGCATGCGCCGACGGCTACCAGGGAGCGGGGCATGCGCCGACGGCTACCAGGGAGCGGGGCATGCGCCGACGGCTACCAGGGAGCGGGGCATGCGCGGGCGGGCAGGGCGGCTACGGGGGAACACGCGCGGATCCTGCCCCTCCTACAAAACCTTTACCCCAAATTCCTCTTTAAATAGAAGTTTTTATGCATTGAGTATCTTTACTTATATCTGACAATTTTAAGAGAGGTGTGTTAGTGTGCAGGACATAATGACCCCCCCCCCCTTTGTGAGAAATGACTGTCACCCAATAGCAACAAAAGTCTGTAAATGCATCTTGACAGTCCGTCTGCATTTATCCTCCCACTCTGTGACAGAACAGATATACAGGAGACCAAAAAAAGTCCAGAATCTGTGATGATTTAGAGGAAGTGAAGGGGAGGAGTTTGTGTAGAAACACAACACAGGCCAGAGCGACTCCTCTTTAAACTGGTTGATCGTGGCGCTTTTTAAACTGGCAACGCCTGTAACTGTCACAGGTGAGATCAAATGAAACATAAACAGGATCCCCAGCCTGAAATGCTACTATTTACTTAAACTTGTTTGAGCTGCCAATCATTTCGTCAGTACAAATTCTGGAGTGTGTCAAATAAAATTACATTTAGTTTTGGTTCCTTTACTTTTAGATGTTTATTTATATGGTTTGGTTATACGTCATGATACCACCCGACCGAAAGAAATTCCTTGTACTTCTCTGTACTTGGCGAATAAAAAAAGATTCTGATTCTGAAATCTCGTTTTTATATTGCAGATGAAGAAAATACACACGTTAAAATGGAAATGTGTAATGTCAGCATGTTTGTGGGGACAGTTGGTAAATTTTGTTAAGTAACTGGAGCGATGGCAGTATTTTTGGCTACAGCTGTATACAGACAGGCAGAGACAGAGGGGAAGATAATTTAAGCAGTGAGAGGGGAGCGTCTGGGTGGGAGAACGTGGACTGAGGGCCCGGCCGGTCTGCGCGGGACCACCCTGCGGCGCTGCATGGCTGCCGGCTGCTCGAACCACCGAGGAGCAGGAAATGCAGCGATTACCACGCATCAAAGTTTTCAGACTATTGCGTCGGAAGGCGAGGTGGAGGGCCTGGGGAGGAGGGTGAGGCAGATCATCTCTCCATGAACATCAACAAAGAGATGATGGTGATTGACTTCTGGATACAGAGAGGGGAGCGAACTCACACCCCAATACAGATCAACGGAACCCCTGTGGAGAGAGTCAGCAGCTTCAAATACCTTGGTGTCCACGTCGACTTCACCTGGAGCACAGACACAGACTTCCTCATCACTAGAGGCACCTGAGGCATCTAAAGAGGTCCAAGATCTCCAACAACGTCCAGAGGAGATTCTATACTGGAGTCATCGAGAGCATCCTGACTAGCAACACCACGGTGTGGTATGGGAACTGCACTGCACAGCAGCAGAAAGCCCCGCAGAGGGTAGAGCGCACAGCGGAACACACCATATACATTTTCTCTTTATTTTAATTGTTCTGTGATGTTAGTACTTATTCCTTTTGGGGTGCTTTTTCCACTGTATGTTGTAGCAGTTGGGGTTGGGGGTGCTGGCCGTTAGGTTCTCATACGCATTTCCCCCTGCCCCCTTGGCCCATGCAGCTGCCCCCCAGCCCCAGCCTCACGCAGTACAGGGGTGGTTTATAAATGGGCAGAAGTGCGCAGAAAAGGGCGATAAAAACGCACAGTGGCCCGAGCCCACCCACAGCCCAACGAACATCAGCGCACATACGGGGGGGAAGCGACACACACGCAGAGCCGGCAAACTGTCACTCCCTCACATGCTGCGGCGGGGCAGGAGGGGGGGGGGGGGCATGGCACTGCCGTAAAGCCAGCTTCACATCCACGTCCAATTGGAGGAAGGAGAGAGCCCACCCCATCCAAGCAGCAAACTGTGGATATTCCGGAAAGCAGAGGGGCAGGAGGAACATTAAGCTCCAGCGGAGAGCTTTGAGATACCATCTCTGCTGAAGGAGCGTGTGGGCATGGAGGAGAGGGGCGAGGAGTCGAGGAGAGACTGGGAGAGAGTCCATACAGGGCAGCGATAAGTCGGCCTCTTTATTAAAATAGGAACTGAAATGCCTTACAGACACAGACACACACACACACACACACACACACACACAGTCTAAAAAGAGCACTCCAGGGATCTGCGGCCGTGGCTCCGCCTCTCGTGGCTCTGCAAGCCAACCAGGGTGCCCCTGGATCTCCTGTAATGGAGGATTTCAAAGTTACATTTTGGGTGGGGGGGGGCGGGGTGGGTTGCACTATTCATAGAGACAAGGCCTGGAGGGTGGGGCAGAGGCCGACCTGGGGTGAAAGGGCAGCCGCAGGGCGGAGTAGAGCTCGGGGGTGCTGGGCGTCTGGGCCAGGCCGTGCTCTGTCCACGGCGCGATGCCAGACTCCAGGGATGGGGGGGAGGCGGCGGGGGAGCCAGAGTAGGTCCTATGAGCTGCAGGATGCCACACAGAGACGCCTGGTCAGAGCCAGCGACAGCAGGCTGGAAGAGCACCCACACGCAGAGCCGAGCGAAGGCCAGCTGGAGGCTGTTCCTCAGATCTCGCCTTAAAGACCTTCCCACCCCCCAAGCCCTCCAGCTCCCGGCTCTCTGCTCCCTCCACTGCCTCCTCACTGTGCTCGTCTGTCACTGAATGCTGCCAGTGTCTTTGAGCTGCAAAAAGCACTGCAAAACAATTATAAAACACTAAAAATAAAAAAA
>JAABNY020000095.1:1401444-1411931 GCA_015164015.2 Brevimyrus niger | reverse complement strand
ATTGTAGTATGACTCATTTCCTGGCGCGTACAATTTATATTAGGTCAGCGTTCACGGTTCTACTTCTGATATTCAGAAGACAGACAATCATATACGATCAGCAGTCTTTAAGAGTTCCCATTTTTGTTAAAGGACTATATTAAATGACTATGTCTACGGTTATTATTGATTGATTAAAGTTAATAAAATGCGGTTTTGGTATTGAAAATTGTTCCGCACCTCTGAATTTGAACTAAAATTTGGATGTGGATCTTCGATCAGAGTTTGAGGTCCCCTGCCATATGTAATCAGAATAGAGGGGCAGGTGCCCCACTGCTGGAGCTCGGTGCGGCGGCCCGTCCCACCTGCTGCAGCGTGTCCGGCGCCCCCCGGCCCCGCTTCTTCTCCCCGGTCGCCCCTCTGCCCGTCCAGCTGGCGGCGCCGTTAGAGGTATGGCTGCCGGACGGGCTGGACATCGGTGATCCTGTGATGGTGTCCTGGAGCCCTAAGCATGGGGACGGCGGGTAAGAGGACTAGCTGCATATCATTCCGTCATAGTACGTAATTTCTCCTGTTATTCAACCCCGTTATAGTTTTTTCCCCACGTTACCTGAAGATAACTGGAGCCTCCAGCTGGCTCTCGGGAGGCGGGACATTGGAAGCCGAATAGACCCGAACCGAAACCAGGACAAACAAACGAGCTGGGGTTCGAAAGCTTACAGCGCTCGCCTTTTTAATGCTGTGGACACAATCGCTTCAGCTTTAATCACCCAGCAACTGATAACACTGATTATTTTAGAAAGAGCACAATGCACAAAACAGCTCGTGCATACCAGTGGTATCCTACTTATATTACCAGATATACTTCAGGAAATAAGTTATCATTTCCACGGTTTGTGCGCTCAATTTCCCTCCCCTCCAAGTGATGGGCAGAATGCCAGGTGTTTCTGATAAATCAGTTAATTACCTTAAAACAAGTGGACGCATTAGGCTAGTAAATGGCATGTAATGCTACGGGTGCCCTGTAGCTGGCAGTATAGGCGTTTGCCAATTTAGGGTAGTTAACTAGGCCTATATAAGGGGCGCGGCGGTGCTCGTGTTCAGAAGAGAATTATCCCGTAATGTTCGTAGTGTGTGCTGCTTAGGAAATGTAAAAGGTTTTCTTTGCTCTCCGCGTATCCTTTATATGTGTGATGTCACAATCAGATCGCTACAGACTCCAGTTTATACATTGCTGTTCAAATAACTAATCGTGTTCTAATCCCTACACCGTAGAGGATTCTGCGATGAACCTTACTTCGCACTGCGAACTAGACTTGGCATGGCAGGACACCCCAATTATTATCCTGTATTCCTGTATTTTGCTGTTTTACTGGGTTTATACTGCTGAAAATGACACCAGGCTGCAGGAAGTCAAAAAGACAAATGGACATATTTTCAGTTTGATGCAGTATATAACCATAGTATCTCCAAAATACAGAATGTGAAATTATTGTCAGATTATTTTCCTCTTGTTTGTAAAGTTATGTTCAAAAAAAGGTTTGTAAACTTTTTGTCTAACTGCATAGAATGAGTGATTGATTCTTTTACATATCTGGCAAAGAAAAACACATACTAGTCACCTGTAAATGGGGTTTGTCTCCTCTGCATTGTCACATCAGGTCCTGGGTTGTGGGGGACAGGCAGTCTGGTCCTGCTCCTCCCAAATGGTCCTACTGGAGGTTGCTTCTGGACCTGCAGTCTGTACAACTTGTGTCATGAACAACTTGTTAAAGCAGAAATAATGGACATACTGACTAAGAGCATAAATGTACAAATGAGAGGAGGCTGTTCGGCCCATCAAGCTTGTTAGGGAAGAACTTAACTAATAGCTCAGAGTCGTTCAAATCTTATCTGGCTCCGATTTAAAGGAACCCAGGGTTTTAGCTTCCGCTACACTAGCAGGAAGACTATTCCATACTCTAACTACACGCTGTGTAAAGAAGTGCTTCCTCAAATCCAATTTTAAAATGTTATCCTGCTAATTTCCACCTATGGCCACGAGTTTCTGTATTTTATCTAATACTGAAGCAACTATTTAGTTGAACAGCATCCAGACCTGTTAGAATCTTACAGTATAGACCTGGATCGTGTCCCCCCTTAGTCTCCTTTGCTTGAGGCTGAAGAGATTCAGCTCAGCTAACCTCTCCTCATAAGACATTCCTCTAAGACCAGGATTCATTCCTGAACCCAGTCTTAGGCAGCAATATATTTTTTAAGGTAAGGTGACCAAACCTGTGCTTAATATTCTAGGTGGTCTAGCCAAGTCATTGTATAATCTCAGCATCATCTCCCTTGACTTAAACTCCACACACCTAGAGATATAACCCGACATTCTATTGGCCTTTTTAATTGCTTCCCCACACTGGCGAGAGTGGGACATGGAAGCATCAACATACACACCGAGATCTTTCTCGTAATCAGCTACCTTTATTTCAGTAGAACCCATAAAATATCTGTACTTTATATTTCTGCTCCCTGCATGGATTACAGTACTTTACATTTTTCTGTGTTAAATTTCATCTGCCAGGTATCAGCCCAGTCGCTAATTAAATCTAGATCCTGCTGTAGCCTCTCTGCTGCTAGATCAGTATCTGCTACACCACCCACCTTGGCGTCGTCTAGAAATTTAACCAGTTTACTGTGTGCATTCTTAATATCGTTAATGTGAATTAGTAACAATAGTGGTTCTAAAATTGAGCCCTGCGGTACCCCACTATGAACGCAGGTCCACTGTGACATTGATCCTCTAATAACTACTCGCTGCTTCCTGTCTATTAACCAGTTTTCAATCCAAGCTGCTACAATCCCTAAAACCCCTGTTACTTTTGGCATAGGCAGGAGCTGTGTGTGTCTTACAGAAACATCGGTGGTGCGTGCCTCCCTTCCCGTTTGGGCCTTTCCAACCACATCTCTGTTGAATTGATTCCAGCCTACAGACTGGTAATACCTGATACTTCATTGATCCCTGTGGGGAAATTGTCTTTACGCCTCCCTCAGCCTGCTCTTTGTGGAGTAAGCTGTCCGCGAAAGGGCAGCCACCTGTTGGGGCGCCCGGGGGGCTGGGGGTGAAGGGCCTTGCTCAAGGACCCGCAGATGTGCCGAAGCTGGGCTCGAACCAGCGACCCGCTGATCACAGGCCCAGCCCACTGAGCCACATGCTGCCCCCAGACTGACTTGTCCCAAACCAGTCACAAAAGAAATCCCAGTGTGGCCTATGCGTTCCATCTCGGCACTTCAGGACGGCTTTGAACACACCAACTGGGAGATGTTCAGAGGGGCAGCTGCTTATGATGGTTCTTGGTCGAGAACTTCGAACAGCAAGCCGTGCAGCTCATGAACATGTTTGTGATGAACTTGGCCTTCTGCTTTTTTTAATTCATCATGGATTAGACTTTTGTTTAGCCAACCAAACGTAGGCAGTACAGAAGCCCCTTGAACTTGAACTGCGGCATCATTTATTGAAGTTCCCCCAGAACAAAGGTCAAATGGGCTGGTCTTTGCCATTAAACTCCTGGGATGAGCCAGTCTCACTCTATGCCTCGGCGAACCCTGATTCTGAGGTGCCGGCATCAGGCTGGTTTTCCATCCTACCTGGTCTCTGATGAACCACAGCTGATCTCAGGCAGATAGTAAGACATCAGGTAGGATAGAAAACCTGCTGGATACTGGCACTGCAGGGTCAGGGATACCTACCCCTGGGATACCTACCCCTGCCCTATAACACCGTCAAACAAACTCAACGAGAGCTACTCTGCATCAACACCATATTTTCCTTAGAACAAACTTTTTTGATATAAAAAATGGCAATTTGAAAATAATCCAATCCAACTGCTAAGCATTAAATGGGATATTTGCATTAATACATTTCAATTAACATGGCAAATTCTATATTCAATGTTGTCGTGGCACTGAGTATGATAAGAATATGAACCAAAAATGGGATATTCTGCATGAAAACAACGGCAAACAGATCATTTAATGTAAATATGACACAAAATTTACCTGAAACATGATGTTTCCCAACATAAACACATGAAGACAGAATGTTACTGGCTATGAAAATGTATAAGAAGCTGATATTCCGCATAGCTTTTTAAGTCTTCATCTTTGTTGAACTGCCCCAAATCTCAGCTAACCTTAATCAATCACACTGCTGACTGCATATGTGAAATGGTGTTTGACCTTCCCACGAGGGAAGCGAGGAGAACTTTTTGGGTGGCCCAACAAAGTCTATAATCTTTATTTTCTCCCCCCCCCGTGAACATGTTTATTTAGCAAATTGACAATAAAAGACTAAAACTAACCTCATTTATATATTTCCTGTGTTCTTACTGGATCAGATATAAAATTATAGAATAATACTCGTGGGCCGACGGGAATAAGGCAGTATGACGTGGATGTTCTGCAGAAGATTAGCCCCACGGCTGGAAACCCAAGATTTCAGAGAAGATCCGCTTCCTGCTCGGCGGCGGTTCCTGTGGGGGCCACAGGCGGCCCTGACTGATGGTGACGGAACTCGAGGGCGAAGGAGCTTATGAAGCCCAGGAGGAAGGTGACCAGGGCCCACTGAGCCCGCGCCGCATGGATGTGCAGACGCTGAATCTTCAACACGGTGTCTGCCAGAGGTTTCGTCAAGGTCGGGCCCCGTCGGAACCCACGGAACTTTCCGGGTTATGAGAGCCCCTGAGGGCCGTCAGGAAGCAGAGATGACACTAAACCATTTTTCCTGAATATTAAAATTCTGCATATCTGCCACTATTGATACCAATCCGATATTTTCCCCCTTTATCTCTATTTCTACTAAGCAATAAATTAGATATTTGTATCCATACATTTCCAATAACTGCATTCAGTGTTGTAGCGACATTTTTTGAGTTTGGTAGCGATAGGTAAATATGATGGCCATGTTTCTCAAACAAAAGCTCTACCACTACAGTACAGGGAGAAACCCAGTCTTACCCGGTTTACACAAGTCTGCTTCTTTGTTTTATTCAGGAACAATGATCACAAAACCATTTCTTAAAGGAAAAAGTGTGCAATCTTTTGGCAAATTAAATATAATAATATAATAAAGAAACCAACTGTAAAATAGTGCACAGGAGTCTCCAGCACAGAATAGACAATGGAGCACCGATAAAACGTTCAAGCAGCAATTAATCAAACTTTATAAAGAATACGAGTCTGGCGTCATCTACTTTGTATTAAGTTGACTTTGTTCATACTTTAGAGGAATCCTCCCTCACCTGACATACATGCACGCTGCAGTCTTTCTGTGTCTCGTACAGCATCAGCATTTGCATGCAGCCCACATGACGTCTCCGTCACACACATGTCGACGCCGCTGACGTCATCGCCTGTCCCTCACTTCCGTTTATGGTATGGCACCGCTAAGCCCACGAGAACTTTTGCGATCTTTCGGGTCGGTTTCTGCCCCCCACCCCCCGGCACCTGATCTGGCATTCTTTGCTGGTATTGGCCCAGTACAGATAGTGGGAACCAGATGGGAACCCTCTCCACCGGGAAGGATACACAGCAGCATGCAGAGGCTGATGGCCCCAGAGAGCAGGAAGCGGAAGATCCCGACCTTCCAGCCCTCATTCCTGAAGTTGACCTTCAGGGTCAGGACCGACTGGACCCAGCAGTACATTATCCCCAGGCAGAAGGTCGTCAAAGTGCCCACATTATGCACCAAGGCATTACTGGAAAGCTACAGTGATTACAGGCATTACTGGAAAGCTGCAGGGATTACAGGCATTACTGGAAAGCTGCAGGGATTACAGGTACACAACTGACCAAGTTCTGCAGTGATTTGTGTGATGATTAAGGATCACCACTGATCAATGGTTAGACAAGGAAACTCAAATTTTCGAAACCCATAAAAAATCAGGTATTACTCAGTGCTGTTAAAAGCTCACACTGACGTATCATGCTTCTTAAAAGGGTTAGATTAACAACAGAACAATGAACAGTTTATACCATCCATCCATCTTCTAAAACTGCTTAACCAGCACTGGGGTCTCAGTGAGCTTGCAGCTGTAGGACGCACACGGGACATGGCCAAGGGCGGCCGGGATGCGATGAGTTCATGCAGTAAAAAAAAAAGGTGTCACACCTGGAAATTGCCCACAAGCATCATCCCGAAGCAGGCCAGTGATTGGGCCACCAGGCCGATGATGTTCATCCATGGCTTCTGAAGCTTGGGTTTCAGCTGCAGGTATCGGAGGACGCCAATAGCGAATGCTGAAAGGGAGAGTGCGATTCACTCAGGCACTTTTTAAAAAGGCTCCGGGGAATCACAGCATCCATCATACATCCTACTGCTCCATGCTTCTCCCTGACTTCACCCACATCCTCTCCAATCATCATCTTCATGCTCATGGAGCCAACTGATAAATAAGAATGGAGAAGGATCAATGTACAAGATGACCAGCCTGAGGTTAAATTGAACGCCTGAGCCTGACCTTAACATCGGGTGGCCGACCCCCCCCCACGCTATCCTGCATTAAAGTCCCCCTAGATCTGTGAATTTGGTTTAAAATGTTGCTGAAGGTCAACTGTGATGCAACGCTACCGCAATGGCAATGTTGCTCGTTTAAACTCACTTGGACCGAAGCCAAGTTCACACCCTTCACCGGTGTAGCAGTAACCCTGCACATATTTATTCCAAGATCATTTTCTCTCTTATGTTTTGTTTATTTAGCAGGAACTTTGTTCAAAGTGACACACATGTTTGAGAAATCAGGGTCAGACAGTCTATGGGGCAGTTGGGAGTGAGGGGCCTTCGCCCAGGGGCCCAATGGTGACATCACTCTGGAAGTTAGGGTCCTCGCACAGAGGCCCAATGGTGACATCACTCTGCCATGCCTGGGATTTCAACTGATGACCGGCCAATCACAGGCACAGCATCCTAATATATATAAGCAAGATTCACTGTTCGCACCTGCAAATGCGGCCATATTCATGATTTGGCTGAAGTAGCAGCTGGCTGGCGGGGCGTTGCCTGCAATGCTGAGGAAGACACACAACGCTCACTATGTACTGTGAGTCGCAGTCACACAGCAAACCCACCGGCGGCTGTGACTGGCCATTGTGTACCTTATATATGGGGGGCGTAAAGATCCTGATGCACTAGGACAAAACAAAACAACACATGATTATGCTATAAGTTTGAAAAAGTACAACCAAAGGACACCTTGTTTTTCAAATTCAAATTTCAGTACGAGTGGTTTGGGCTGTTATCTTGAATCGAATAAACGATCTTCAATCACAATGAAGTCGACACCAGTAACTCTCACACTCCCTGCATGTACTTACTTGTATTCTGAACTAAGTGATGCTATTTTTCCATCCTCTACAGCAATAAAGTACCTGTGAAGAATATTCAGAACAAGTTTTAATAGTAAACACATACAGTTTGTCGTTAAGGGGAAATGTTGGAAACAAAAAGTGCATTTTATTTATGCCGTCTGGAAATTTGATTTGATGGTGCAAATAGCTGCCGGTATAAGCAGGATTCACAGATTTTTTTTAACACTGTTATGTTATTTCATTAATGAATCCCTCCACGGAATATCTAGAAAAGGTCAGGGCGGCAGTACAGGTCTGAACGGGACTTAGGAGAAGCTGCTCCCTTAAGATAGATGGATGGATGAATGGATGGATGGATGTATACAGAGGTAGAGATTGTAGGGAACAGAAAAATGCAACTTACACAACCCAAAGCCCTACTGTTGTGAAAACCCAGAAGAGGATGGGGAGGAACATCCATGGATTGCACGTCCGCATGTTTAACTCCTTTAAACTCCTTTGCTCCTTTAAGAAGAGGACATGCAGGTAATTCAGCAGGTAAAAAGCCTCCTCAGCTCCAGCTCTAGTTTTAATACACGGTTAAATATGCTTTGTATGTTCATTCCTAAATTCATGTTGATTTAATTGGTATTTTTAATTGGTATACTACACATTGGTATTTTGTGACGTGCCCCATAATGGGAGGGGGGTGGGTGGGACTACGAGCCCATAGTGAGGACCAAGGGGGGGGCGGGGGGCGCAATTTAATTAAAAATTATACAGCATGAGATTGCTGGCACCCCATCTTGGGGTAGGCTCTGGGCCTCCGTCATCCAAAAGAGGACAAGGAGTTACACAAAATGGATGGAAGGATGGAAAGCAGGTTCGAGTTTAAACCCTAACTGCAGCAAAGTTAGCTTTATATTAATATATTTCAGTGTCTGCATGTGCACTTCATGATCAACAGCCCAGCTGTCTTGCTTAATGGTAGTTAATCAGTGGCAGTGAACAGTTTCAGTGCAATTATTAATTAATACACATAAAAACATAATATGAAAGTTACATGGTGTGGATTGTGCCCCATATTTTAATGCTTAAAGCACACTTAGCTGGACATATCCATATTATTTATAAAGCACAATTAGCTGGACATATCCGTATTATTTATAAAGCACACGTAGCAAACTCAAGCTGGACATATCCGTTACCCTATTAAAATGTAACAGCTTGCCCCGAATACGTCTCACGTCACATTCAGCTACCATGCTATTGTGACTTACATGAACTACATGATCCATTTACATATTGTAAATGACAGGTCGCCTAGCCACGCCGCTTGTTGCTCATTAGTGACACTGAGACAGTTCCGGGTTCTGCCACCACGTGGCTTTATTGCGTCCGTAGCAGCCACCGTCACAACACACTCGCGCTGCCCACCGCCCATCACCCCACTTACTCCTAATATACAAGGTGGGCACGCACGCGCACACACACACACACACACACACACACACACAAACGCATGTGCACACACACCAGCGTATAATAGGTGCTTTAAAAAGGTTCTTTAAAGTAATAAATTATGCAGTAATCTGTGTGTGTGCATTTCTGTAACAGTATTTATCACTAGTGTAAAAAATACATTTCTATTTTTTCACTAATCGTTTTAGTAACCCCAATAAGGTATTTTTTGTACTACAACCTGTAAAGGAAGACTTCCCTTGCTGCGGTGTTGTTCCAAAGGCGCTTAGGTTGGCTTCTGATTTCGTAGATTCGATTCGCGCGGCCTCTAATTCGCAGTTTCATGTGATGTGATGTGGACCAGATGTGATGTGACGTGACATATGAATGCGCGGCTTCGACACGCCTCGAAAGTTAAGGGGCGTGCCGGATTTCGAGCCTTATATCGTTTTACAGAAAACCATGCGACCAATGACAGACTAGGCCTCGGTTTCTGCGGAACGCAGCAGCAGTTCTTTGAGTGTGGTTTTCGGTACAAAGTATGTAAAACAGTGGATTGCTGTCAAATGATCGTTTGATCCGCGAGTAGCGGAGTCAGCGAAGTATTGAGGAAGTTTTAAATAAAAATTATGAATCCATACGACTTTTGTGGTTTGTAATAATAGTTACTTGTAGTGGGTATTGCAGTGGTAGTTATTTTTGCTACTTGATTGTTATTATAAAACTGTCATCTTCCGTTATTTATGTTCAGGGACGTAGCCACTTACGACTCACCTGTTTACTGAAAGAAACTCGTCAGCAGGTGCCCGCCCTCTTTTAACATAATCTCTATGGCTCTCTGCTCTCCTGAAACCCCGATTTTGCTTTTGGTTTCGTTTCGTATCCAGAATCTGAATGACTGCGTACGTTAATTATTTACATGAAGGATTTGCGCACCGGAGGATTTTTTGAAAATAAAAATATTTTTTTTACTGACATATTTACATGGCATAACCAAACACCAAATATCGTTCATTCTACAAAAAACACAGGGTACATTTGTTTATATGAAGATGACCATACACCCTATGCACTACTTTAAACTGAATTAATCAATGACAAGCACGTAAAGAAATTAAATTTACCATTTTAAGTGTAGAATTCAAGACATCTCCCAAAAGGGGAAAGCCTAGGTCGTCTCCCATGCTGCGTCATTACTGTCCGTGGGTGCGGGCCTGAGACCACACACCAAGCCACATAATTCAGAGGTAAAGCCTTTTACAGGAGGCCCTTCATGAGAGAAAAGTGCACACTGCCTTGCTTGTAGGTACCTGAAAAATTTACATTTAGGAAGACTACATTTTTTTGCTTAACTACATCAATGATGCCAGAATATTATCTGTAAACAGATGAAATGCACAATACCTTTCTTTTGCAATGCCAAGTATACAGGAGTCCTGAGTGGACAGTTTAAAAAGGTGATTCAAGCCAATAGGACACAGGGCCCAGGTTAGTCAGGTCTGACTCCTCTGGGTATGTTAATGTACAGCTGTGGCTAAAAGTTTTGAGAATGACACAAATATTAATTTGCACAAAGTTTCCTTCCTCGGTTTCTATGATGGCATTTTGCATATCACCCCAATATGACCCAATACGACCATGTCACCCCAATATTAGCATCCCTACACTGGCTACCTGTCCAATCTAGAATTAATTACAAAATCTTGTTACTCACATAC
>JAABNY020000095.1:1187481-1198677 GCA_015164015.2 Brevimyrus niger | reverse complement strand
GCCATGCAGCTGGAACGCTCCGTTATCCCGAGATGCAGCCAGTGCGTAACACGCCATGCAGCTGGAACGCTCCGTTACCCTTAGATGCAGCCAGTGCATAACACGCCATGCAGCTGGATCGCTCCGTTATCCCGAGATGCAACCAGTGCGTAACACGCCATGCAGCTGGAACGCTCCGTTATCCTGAGATGCAGCCAGTGCGTAACACGCCATGCAGCTGGAACGCTCCGTTATCCCGAGATGCAGCCAGTGTGTAACACGCCATGCAGCTGGAACGCTCCGTTATCCTGCAGCTCACTGATGTCGCATTTGTGGATTTTGCACATTTTAAAAATAAACCAGCCATGGTTGCACCCAAAATCTCTGGAGTCTCACTCCCCTCGGACCTCCTCTCACGTCTAAGAATAGTGTTGATATTGGCGTCCAGTGTTGATATTGGCGCCCCCTATCCCCAGTGGGGGGTGCAGCAGCCTCTCCTAGCCACTTGAACTCTCTCCAGCCAGCCGTTAATGTGGGGGCTTCACAAGCCCCCCGCTGTCACATCACACAACAGCCGCACTCCTGAGGCCATACGTCTGGCTTGGCTCTTGGGACTCAGGTCGTATTTTAAAACCTGCCTTTATTCACGGACGTTGCTGCACAGTGTACGGAAATGCTGGCCTGTGGGGGGGGCCCTGGGACCGGGTTCCTAGGCGTGTCATCTCTGCGCCTTAACAAATCCGTGGGCCTGGGACATTAGCATGGATCTTGCGATCTGCATACCGCGGTTACCTGCCTGTTTGCTGGGACGTGCCGGCGTCAGCCCAGCACGGCCCGCACATTCAGATTGTGAATGCAGTCTTCACATGTCCCTCAGGAGGGGATTCCAGCCAGCGTCGATCTTGCCTTGTTTACTGCCAGGAAAACCCTTTTAAGACGGAGATGAGCCGCCCCCCTTCTGCCACAGCGGAGACACCCGGGGGGGGGACAACCAGTCCGCAGCTCAGTCGTGTTTCATCTCTGATCCCAGCACCAGCCAACATTACTGTGTCATGGTATCTGCACCTCCCCCCCCCTCCCCTTTTACAGTGTATCACCACCCGTTTCCCATGAATTCTTGATGCTATAATACAAAGTCGCAGGTGAAAAGCACCCTGGGAATTATGATCCTGCAGTGGGATCCTTGGCGATCGCCGCCCATGTGACCGCCGGCAGATTGCTGACTTCGTGGTTCTCAGTGCAGAGGGCGTGAGAAGCGGATGAGTATGTGACTGCTTGGTCTTTAAACCCTCCTCCTCTGCCTGCCAGAGGGCACCACTGGCGGGGTGGGGGGCAGGGGGGGCTTGCATGTGTTTACTGCACACTATGGAAACAGAATCTCCTGCCGTGTGAAGCACCGCTGCGTGTTTCCAGGAATCTCCTAGGTCCTCCGAATGGGGAATAAATGATTGCAGTGCAGATCACTGCTACCTGTACGTCAGTGGTACGGTCCTTGCGGAGAAGGGACACCCCTCGGGGAGATGGCGTGTCCCGTGTTGAGGTCATGCTTTCTGGATGGGTTGTTTTTGTAGCTGAGGACTCAAATTGTTCCAAATACTACAGAATTTACTATGTAAGTAAGTAGATTGTAACATTTAAAATGGATATTAAGACCAATATAACATGATGTAATTGTTAATATGACCACTGATATGATATGGGATGATTATTCCAACCTTACCCTCATACACATTCATATTAATGATTATTTTGATGTAACGGGCCCTGCTGTCCATGGTCATTGAGCTTGTTGTCCGTGGCCTGATCCTGCCTGATCCTGCTGTCTGTGGCCTGATCCTGCTGTCCGTGGCCTGATCCTGCTGTCTGTGGCCTGATCCTGCTGTCTGAGGCCTGATTCTGCTGTCCGTGGCCTGATCCTGCTGTCTGAGGCCTGATTCTGCTGTCCGTGGCCTGATCCTGCCTGGTTCTGCTGTCCGTGGCCTGATCTTGCCTGATCCTGCTGTCCGTGGCCTGATCCTGCCTGATCCTGCTGTCCGTGGCCTGATCCTGCCTGGTTCTGCTGCCCGTGGCCTGATCTTGCCTGATCCTGCTGTCCGTGGCCTGATCCTGCCTGGTTCTGCTGTCCGTGGCCTGATCCTGCCTGGTTCTGCTGTCCGTGGCCGTTGACCTTGTGATGTTCACCTCCCTGAGCTTTTCCTTCTCTACTGATCATTTCCCAATGTTCACTTTCCTGAGCCTCCTTCTGTACTCCTATAATTTATTTGTTTTATTATCCAAGTGGCAGTAACTGGTTCTCTTTGTGATTTATGTGCCCGTTGTCGATACATATTTGCGGTGTGTTTGACTTTAATAGACCCCTGGGACTGAGGAATGAGGGAGAGCCGCTCAGCCGCCCAGCGGCTTTGTTGTTCTGGAGCGATTGCGGTCAGACACCTTCCTTCTGCGTTCCGTGAGAAGCCCCCAGACTGCGGGCAGGACCACGACACACAGCCTATTTATTTAGGGGAAAGGGTATTAAGGGTATCCTGAGTCATCCTGGTCATCCTGAGTCATCCTGAGTCATCCTGGTCATCCTGGTCATCCTGAGTCATCCTGAGTCTCACTTCGGTTTATCGGCTCAAGGTTGAACATAGCAGGCTAAGTCTCCCAGTTATTTTATAGACCTTAAAGAGTAATTAATACAGGCATCTCTCTGTAAAACCACCTTAAGTAAATATGGACTTAAGCAGAAAATACCCAAGATACACACAGTTCATGGAAGTTCTAATGGAAAAAGGCAGGATATGCCTGTAAGTAAATCTTCAATATTTAAATACTAAAGTGTAATTTGGTATTTTCTTTAGTACATTTTTGCCTTATGTGGTTTCTGCTAATCTGTGTCCTCAGTGGTACGGGGAAGGAACCTCAGGAAAGAGAAACATGAACAATTACTGGACCTTTGGTATATTAATATAAGCTCCTGCTTGACCCTAGAAGGTCTCCACCGTTAAGCGCCTGGCTACGGTAATGGCTGGTAAACACCAGTGCAGGACTGCCGGGCATGAAGTGTGACTGGAGAGGAGCGGGGCGGCCACCAGTCAGAGCTCGCCGCTCCCGGCAGACAGCCAGAAGAATCCCATATGGAGATCCTTGTTGTCATCAGAAAAAAAGCTGACTAATGGGAAGGCATCCTCAGCGCTCAGGGATAAGTGTCTGGAGAGTCCCGAGAAGTGTTTTTATTAACGGAGGACGCGGAGCGGGCCTTATTTATTACCCTATTGATCTGTGACAAGCCAAAAAATAACAAACTAATAAAGTTTTATCACTGCCTGGGCTGATTAGCCCGGCAATCATGTGACTGTAAAAGTATACGGGGCGTGAGCGGACCGGGGGCGTGTCCTGACATCGCGGGGAAATCACAAAAGATGGAGAAGCTGCTTTATCCGCCCCCCCACTCCCAACACCCTGTGGTGGCAAGCTGGCCATAGACAGGGGGGAGAGGGGGCAGCTGGAGTGACCTCCGCCCCAGTGTTGTATATTGTATCAGAAGGATTTTACTGTGGACCAACCTGGGTCTTTGTTTGCTAGAGATAATTAGCTCTCAGCTGGCTTTTCTGTGTTAAACTGTAAATGTAGGCTAAGTACTGTAAGCTTGGTTATCGTTACACAAAGGTTAATGAAAAAGCTGGAAAAGCTTGAGGGGTTTATGAAACAGCCATGGCCAGCTTTGAGGGGCGTTCAGCTGGCGTCGAGTGTGGAGGGACAGCTCACACGTACACCGGCGGGGCTCTGAACCTCTGCTGCCCGGCTGACACCGGGAGGTACCTCCCTGCCCTCAGGACAGGCGTTTCCCTGTCTGGAGTCGCCCAGAGTCCGACGGTCACAATCGTCCCGTCGAGACTCCCGTCGGATGAAGGCTTCGGCCGGCTCACCTGTGACGTCGCACTCCGTCACTAACGAGGGGACTATGGGGCCTCTCCTCCCCTGTCGTCCCAGGGCCCCTGGCTTTTGGCCCCTGGCTTCGCTGTGAGAGACACCAGGCGATCTGAGCGGATGTGCTGACGACAGGAAGGGAGGCGCTGATGACAGGAAGGGAGGCTCTGATGACAGGAAGGGAGGCGCTGACGACAGGAAGGGAGGCTCTGATGACAGGAAGGAGGCGCTGATGACAGGAAGGGAGGCGCTGATGACAGGAAGGGAGGCGCTGACGACAGGAAGGGAGGCTCTTAATGCTGCAGAGGCATGAGTGCCTGTCAGCACCATCCAATTAGCCATCTTATGTTCCTATGCCGTCACCCATAGATTCGATGGATTCTGCCTTTATTTAATTGAATTTAGTGGGTTTAATTCATACAATTAGTAGAATTAATCATTTGCTCCGTCAAAATAACACACCCACAGCATAGGACAGAAGTTGTTTTGTCACATTCCTCGGGGGATGTTTGTAGTTCTGCTACAACGGGAACCAACAGCCCAGATCCTTCCATTTGCCAAGCCCTCGCCGTGCTGTTGGAAAGCGTACATCCATCATTTACACTCCGGGAATTCACAACATGTCGCTGGAAGAGGAGCTCCCAGGCCTCCTCTGGAAAAGGGGCTTCACTTGGGCTCTGGGCCGGAGACAGCGAAGACACCGCGAGCGGCCCGAGGTCTGGGGGAAACGCAGGGAGAGAAGCAGAACACCTCTTTATTACCCATCACTCATAGCGTCAGAGTGTGGAAAACAGGCATCGAAAATGATGAAGACAGCCCTGGAAGATGGGTGAATGCGCCAGGAGCTCTCCATCTGGTGGTCCTTTCAGTCTGGCGGAACGTGACGGGTCCTCAGCCGTCCCCTCCCCTTTCTGCTCCAGTGCCGACCAATGAGAAGTGACTGACACGGGGTGCAACCAATCTGCTGCCACGTCCCACACGGTGCGCGGCGACTGACAGGCTGAGATGAGCTTAAAAACCTGCAAAGTTTGACTGCGGCTCTCGGTGGCGGCCGTCGTTTGACTGTCACGAGGAAGAAGCAGCAGAATAACGCTGAAACATTTAATTCCAGCCTTTTACCTGGGCTTGGCACCCAGGAGTGGGGGATTTTTGAGAGGATCTTTCATACTTGCAGTCAAGTTGCAGTGGAAGTCTCTCAAAGTAACGTCACAGGGAGCAGATTTTATTGAAAGAAATGCAAAGAAGTTTGAAATAATGAAATGCATGCAGTTTAATGAAAGGAATTTGCCTGGGTTTTCAATTTTTTTTGCTTTCCACGTTTCAAAGACACATGGTTCTGTCAGTGTCCCATAATCCCCCATAGATTATATGTCTGTGTCTCCCTGTGTGTGTCTGTGTGGGTGGATTAGGTTTATATTACATTGTGGGGACCGAATATCCCCCACAATGTCATAAAAACCTGTTATTTTGACATAATGAGGACCATTTTTTCAGGTCCTAACAAACGCGAAAGTCTCACATTTTGTTTTGTTACTCATGATTAAGGTTATGGCTGGGTGGGGGTTAATACTCTAAAAGGACTTGCGCAGTTGTGGGAACTCTCAGTGTACATGAAAGGATAACTGGGAATGGAGAGAAGCTGGAAGGGAGGTAGGGTGGGGAGCAGGTAGGGTGAGTCTGGATGGGATTCAGGGCCTCAGAGCAACGGCTCAGCAGGAGAACAGCACAGCTACAAAGCAGAGTGGAGAGGAGGAGTCAACGGTCATGGAGATGGAAGGAGAGCCTAGAGATTGACTCGGCTGCCCCCCGCAAGGCTGCGTCTTCTTTCTCTGTACCATTCAACACACCATCTGAAGGATGCCTCTGTTATTCGGCTCTGAGGGAGCAGATCACTTGGATACTTCTTGAGAGGAGAATGAGGAAGGAGAAGGCCGGGAGGGGGGGCGTGGGTGGATGGAGAGGCCACACAGCACTTGGTCCCACCCGCCCAAACTACTGGCTTGAGTTTGACAGCTTCTTGGCTCTCGGAACATAAGAACATAAAGAAGATAGGACTGAGGACATTGCTCTGTAGTGCAGTAACTGCTGCTCAGCATTTGGAGGTTCTGGAGTAATGGGAAGGAAGGGATGCTTTAAATTAATGCGATTAGCCTGCAAGGTCAGCTGACAAGAAGGCACTACTAGCCTTTAGACTGTCGTCATTCTGTGTCTCTGACCATGTGCAGAGACTTTTAGCCACGGGATCAGGGTCTCGGTATTTAATGATAATCCACAGTGACTCTCACCACCTAGATCAAGTGTCTTTAACTATCTCCAGTGACCCTAGACCCGAGACCATGGGCTTAGGTTGTCTGGGACCAACTCTAGTGACCCTCAGCTCCTCGACCAAGCGTGTACAGTGCCTCTCACCATCTATAGTGACCCAACAGCCTGGGTAGCATCTGATTGATATGTGTCTCATCAGGGAAGCAGCCTGTCATCTTCAGTGGGTTTGGACTGAGGCATGTAAGCGACACAGCAGTGTGTGTGTGTGTGTGTGTGTGTGTGCGTCTGTGTGTGTGTGTGCGGCCTGCTGTAAGCCTGAACACCTCGATTCTCTCGCCAGTAATGAAATCCAGAGCTCTGGAGGTGCAGGACCACAGGGCCGATGAAGTAAACAAAATCATAGATATTTATAACCAGACAACGGCTTTTGCTCGCTAGTAATAGAGCAAAGGCAGTTGTGGTGCCCGGAGTTTGAAACTCGTTTTCAAAATCGACATAGCAAAGTTAAAACTATGCAGTATTAATATCCTAGGGACAGTACAGAAGAGGGAGCATGAATGCTTATCTTGAAAGCATTAAAAACAGGCCGCACATGCTAACCTGACGCACTGCTGTACAGGAACGGCAGCTGGATGTGCCCGTGGGCTCCTGTCCAGACCTTCATGAGACACTGCTGGTGATACATGGAGTGCAGAGGTGCATCCGGAGAACGGAGGGGGGAGGCCAGGGGTTAGCAGGGGAGGAGATGGAAAGGGGCGACCAGTGCCGGGGGGCGGGGGTAGAGAAGGAGAGATCGGGGCAGAGAGCAGGACGGGAAAGGTGATGACTGAAGGGTGCGGGGAGAGAAATGGAGATGTTCGAGAATCGCTATCAGACAGAATCCCCCAATGTGCTCCCATCCTGACTGTTGCCTAGCAGCGAACGTGAGACCACTGCCGTCTCTCTCTCCCTCTTTCCCTCTCGCTGCCATCCTCCTCCTACCTCGCTTCCGTCTCTCCTTTACCTACCTGTCCTCCCTCCTTCCCTCCCTCCCAGTTTTATCAGTGTCTCTCTATCTGACGGTAATGACTCATCTCTGGCTCCGTGCCGGTTTGATCCGCCATTGCGTCTGAGCTCCCTCGGAGTTTGTCATTGTTTGTGCTGATGCTGCCGTCTGTCCTGTCCGCCTGTGACACACACGCATTCCCCTCCTTAATATGTGCCTGATGCTCTCCCTCAGAGGCACGATCGTTTGCACAATCACTCGCACACGCAAACACTCATGTTTAGATATCAAGGAGTGCTGACACACTCGTGCACATGACCCCTTGTTTGCACACCCACATGACCCTTTGTTTGCACACACACATGATCCCTTGTTTGCACACCCACATGACCACTTGTTTGCACACCCACATGAGCCCTTGTTTGCACACCCACATGACCCCTTGTTTGCACACCCACATGACCCCTTGTTTGCACACCCACATGACCACGAGCATAATGATTTGACTCGTTTTGCAGACAGTCTGTTTTATTTTGATGGTTTTTCTTTCATGGACAACAGGACACTGTAACACCCAAGTGCGTTATGATATACAAAACAGAAGCACGGCCTGTTCTTCCCACAGGGAGTGTGTGTGTTCACTTGGCTTGGCGAGGTTCAGTTCCGTGAAAGCGTGTCAGCGCACGGTGAGGTGTTCTCTGGCTGTGAAGTCACCGGCGCAGGTCACGCTTGGTTTCCAAGCCCTTTCTGCCTCTCCAGATGTGACTTATACCCAGCATTCCCTTCCCGTCCTGCACCTTATCTGTCCCTTCGTCCTCCCCTTCTCCAGTCCGTCCTCTCTCCCTCTGTATTACTCTCTGTGGAGGTGCACAGGCATGACTTTGTGCCGTTAAGGGAGAGAGGAGGCAGGAAGGGTGAGAAAACAATGGTGAAGTATGACAGAGGGCCCAGAGGCTGGACAACACTGATTGGCTGCTGTGGGGCAGCTGACAGCCAGTTAGAGGAGGGGGGTGTCTTATTAAGCGAGTCCGCAGCTGGACACAAGAGCACTTAATCCTGACAGGTAGCTTGTTGTGCCTCTTGCATTTTATTTTGATAAATGCGAGTTGCTCTAATGCACACAACCATGCATGGTAGCATGTCAGTGAGCAGATCAATATGCGGCCTGCTGGGACAATCATGGCATAGAGGTCAGTGTTGATACCACCGACGGGGGAAAAAGACGCATTTTCTGCTGCATAGGTGTCCTGTGCTTTGGGGGTGCAGCCAGATCACTCATGCACGGGTCGCTGACCTGCGACCTCCCTCAATGAAACCATGAGTCACACTTTAGAGGCAATGATAAGCAGGACCATGCGACACGCGGATGGCAGGCAGGAGCTGGGATGCGTGTAGGATGCGTGTGGGATGCGTGTGGGATGCGGGGCCAACAAAAGGGACAGGGTGGACAGGAAGCGGCAAGATGGTTCTCAAAACTAGGGAAAACAGGGATATGAATACTGCATGTTAAAGGATTGATAGGTCATGGAAGGGTTACAGCTGTGTGTGTGTGTGTGGGGGGGGGGCATTTACTCTGAGAAAGAAAACAAATCTCAGTTGGGAATAAGGCTCAAAGCAAGGAGGGTGCTTGTCACATGACCTGGATGGCCACACCCCCAAAGCCTGCCTTGTGCCCGGTTCCGTGACTTTAATTTGTACTCTTGAAAATTAACTTAAATTTTTACCAGGAGACTTTTGGCGTTTTTGATTTTCTGATTGCATTCACTGGTTTTTGTGGGGACCTGAAAAATGGTCCCCACGATGTCAAAATAACATGTTTTTAATTACGTTTTGGGGGACAGTTGGTCCCCACAATGTAATATATGCCTAATCCACACACACACATGTGCGCGCGCACACACACACACACACACACACACATGCTGTCTCAAACATCATAAGTAACCCGGTTCTAATCTCAGTGCTTGGGCCCGTGTTCTCTTTGGTCTCAGTAGGCCACCAGAGAGGGTGGTAAATATCAGTGAAGGTCATCAGAACCAGGAGGCTTCAGGGGAACCTGGGAGCAGAATGACTAATGACACCCGCTCACTCAACACAGGCCATGATAAATAGGAATGTGGTCAACTCGTCATTTTCACGATGATGTCATTAACTCCTGGAATTTTCACGATGATGTCATCATCTCCTGTCATATTAAGTAAAGGCGACGATGCAATCAGCTAGTGGCATACTAAGTAAAGGCAGTGATGTTATCTGCTACAGGTAGTGATATCATCAGCTCCTGACATATCAACTATACACAGTTATATTAGAAATGTGGTCAGTTTCTGCCTGGCTAATTAATGGAGGTATTGCGTGGTCAACTTCTGCTTCGATTACTATGAGCAGTTTCCCTGGAAATATGTGTGTGTATAGCTATATGTATTGCTGTTGCTGAAAAGACTTGGGGGGGGGGGGAGTTTCAGGTAATCCCTCAGCAATTAGCCGAGATAAATCTGTTTTATCCAGAAGCGTCTAAAGCCTGCAAGCCCCTCTAGCCTTGCTTCAGTTTTTGAGTGGGACCCAGCATAGCATGCTAATACATGTTAGCGCCGGCTGGGGGCTACAGGAATCAACATGGGAATGAAGCTGTGACTAAAAACAGCACTGACATGAAATGGGGAGGAGAAGGAGAGCAAGTGTGAGGTGGGCGGGGAGAGACAGAGGGGAATCAAAGGAGGGAGAAACATCGGGAGGAGGAGAAGGAGGGCTGGCATTAGGCAGGGGGGCAGGGAGAGACAGAGGGGAATCAAAGGAGGGAGGAACACCAGGAGGAGGAGAAGGAGGGCTGGCGTTAGGCAGGGGGGGCGGGGAAAGACAGAGGGGAATCAAAGGAGGGAGGAACACCAGGAGGAGGAGAAGGAAACCCTTAGGTAGCAAATCAACAGGATACTGAGGGCTCCAAGGGGCTCTTTGTTCCTTCCACAATCGCAGTTACATACAGACACACATGCACCACACTGACTATCAGTCCCAGCTACAGTTTGCTGAGGAAGGGTACTTCATGCTGTATTAAAAAAATGTCTTCTTTATTGGGTATTTTTCCTCAGGCTCTCCCTCCCAGTGTGGGTGCGAGTGGAGGAGCCAATCAGAACGCGGACCACGCCCACCCTGTCTTGGCCACACCCCAACCCGCCCCACAAGCATGGCATTGTCACTCTGGATCCTCTGGACCTGCGCCCTCACACTGAGCAACATCGCCCCCTCTGCTCAAGGTTGGTCCTGCACCCTGTGCTTTCTGGAGGGAGACGGTTGTTAAGAAGGGTGAATTTGCCTCTGCATGTCATTAATTAATTAATTATCAGCGCTACCGAGTAAGACAGAGATAGATATGAGAGGGAGTTAAATATGCATGTTTTTCAGAGGGTTGTGTGGTTGTGTACCTGTATGTGTCAATGGATATTGGTGTGAGTCCTAAATGTCCCCACAATGTGATCAAATGCAACTTTTTATTTTGACCTTTTTGGGACATTTTTTTGGAACTCAGGCCCCACAAACTCAATCCCTTGTCCACAAATAAAAGTCCCTTCAAAAAGCCGCAACTGAATTAAAAAAAAACTTAATATGTCAAAGCCTTGCATTTTGTTTGGTGACTCATGGTGAAGGTTGTCATTGTTGGGATTAAGAGTTTTTTTCCATGAAAATTAATGGATGATCACCCACAAAGACATGAATACAAATATGAGTGTATATCTTTGGGTCTGTATGTGTGTCTGTGTCTGTATACGTGTCTGTATGTGTGTCTGTGTGTGTGTCTGTGTGTGTGTGTCTGTGTGTGTGTGTCTGTGTGTGTGTATCTGTGTGTGTGTCTGTGTCTGTGTGTGTCTGTGTCTGTGTGTGTCTGTGTGTATATGTGTGTGTGTGTGTGTCTGTGTGTGTGTATCTGTGTGTGTGTCTGTGTGTGTGTGTGTGTGTGTGTGTCTGTGTCTGTGTGTGTGTCTGTGTGTATGTGTGTGTGTGTGTGTCTGTGTCTGTGTGTGTGTGTGTGTGTGTGTCTGTGTGTGTCTGTGTCTGTG
>JAABNY020000095.1:991060-1003875 GCA_015164015.2 Brevimyrus niger | reverse complement strand
GAATGGACATGGTCCGCACACCACCAACATACACCTTCCGAATGGACATGGTCCGCACACCACCAACATACACCTTCAGAATGGACATGGTCCGCACACCACCGACTAAAGCCACGCCCCCAGGGACACGTGGTTCCATATCAGACGATCTTCCCCCAAAAAAGCCTCACATCTTGCATCACACTGACCTTAAACTAAGGGTTGCTTAGTCTCCTGATATCACCCACGTATAGCCATGACACCATTGAATCACCAGCCAATGACTGTATCTGACGATGTTCTACTGGTGCATTCAGGTTTACAGTATAAATTAAATGATACGACACTGACACACAGACAATGCAGTAAAGCCAGTATTTAACCCAAAACAGCTTATAATGAGCTAATGTAGGACATTTCTGTATGATCATTTCAAAATAAGACTGTCGAGAAAAGCACGAAACCAAGCGGATGGTTCCTCTACATGAATGACAGCATTTATTTACTAATCGCACACATGAGCAAATAGCCTGACAAAGGAGCAGAGCTACTGCTGGGCAGAAACAGCCAGACAGGCCGCTGTGTCGAAGCTGCTGCGGTGGGGGCTGGAGTTGGGCCTCCACATACAGCGAGTGATGGTGAGGGGACAGGGGGGGAATGAAAGGATACCGCTCCCTGTGATGGTGAGGGGACAGGGGAGGATGGAAAGATACCGCTCCCTGTGATGGTGAGGGGACAGGGGGGGATGGAAGGATACCGCTCCCTGTGATGGTTGACAAGATCAGGTTGACTCCATCGGGGATAATCAGTACTACGACGCCAGTTAAGAAGTTGATTTGTTAAATCGGTGTTACTGTAATGGAGTTTCTGCGCGTTCACATGTATGGAGCATGTTCGGCAACGCAAGGCATCGTTTGACTCATAGCGCAAAACGGAGGAAGACTGCAGGCTAATTATGCAGGATTATGAGGAGTTTAGATCAACGCTGTAAATAAAGTACAAAACCACTGCAGCCAAGAAAAGCAGGCAGGCTTGTTGGCAACGTATTGACAACGGAGAAAATGCATACGTAAATTTTCACAATCATAAAATGTGGTCTAAAATATCTCACGGCCGAGTATTAGACAATGAAGTGTTTTCTGAAAAGAATTGAAATACTGTTAATAATTACAGAGGCGAACAGATGCAGCACAATTCTGAAGTCACCTATTATATGCTGCTAAGTAATATAATGCTCCCTGAAATTCCATTACTGTAATGTTACTCATAATGCAAACCTAATGTTCACAATAACTGATCCGATTTCAAATGCAATAGTAGTGAAAAGCGCACGTGGCAGCAAGTCAATATGGAATATAAAAACATCATGTCAAGTGGTAGAGCTACAGTATGTATTTATATTTATACTCATTATGATAAGATAAGATTTGTTGTGTCTAGCCTCTACTAAATTACGCGGAAACCTCGACTTAACCAAGAACAAAAGCTGCTCGGAGCAGTTTTGAGACTTAGCATAAATTGCCATAGCAGATGGGTTAATTGCACTAAAAGATTTTAATCAGATTATTCATGATGATATATATATATATATATATGCCTCTCTTTTGTCCTGATCTGTCCCAGGCTCGTAACGTTGCCCCAACACTTACTTATTATAAATTCTGTGTTTCCCCCAGGTTTACAGCTTTTTGGGATGCCTTTTAAATGACAGCAGTCAATATAACAACTGAACTACTCATCGGAACATTTGTTTTTATGACAATTATCCACAAAGTGTGAAACTTTTGTCACTGTGGTGTATCTTTCTGGGCTTCCGGAAGAACATTTCTAGAGCCTTGATATGTGAAGTCAGAAACGTCTGGCTCATTTATTGAGATCTGGAGACGGTGTTCTTGCAGCCTATTGTGGATGTTTGTCTTGACCTGCAAATACATCAACGGGCTTTAAAAGTGACAGCTGATAGCTTCAAATAGTGATAGTTTAAAGCAGAAAATCCCATCGTGAAACATTTATTACCCCGTTCTTTTTTGTCTGCTTTTCTGGTGGTTGATGCAGCATATTTTCCAACGTGCGCCCTCTGTCCGCTGGTGGGTGTGTTCTAACCCTCACCGTCACGCACGGCACAGAGAGCAGAGGAGGATTGTAAACGCACGACCGTGTACAGACAAAAATGACAAGCCATTGTGTAAAAAAAGATAACATAAGGCTATTTAGTTTATTTAATAAAAAGGACAATGTATAGACCTGTTCTATAGGAAAGGTAACCTTAAATGACTTCTGTTGTGATCTGGTGCTATATAGAAAATAAAATAAAATAAAATTAAATTAAATTAACTTGACCTTCCAGGGGGGGTGGGTGGTGCCGTTGGAGAGGTGGGGCGCCCCCCTAATATAACGGTATGGAAAACACTGCAATTCTCCAATATTGCTGCAGCTTCTCGCTCCTGAGCCCTCTCTGCCTGCCCGAGACCCCCCCCCTCTGACCGACACACCTCCCTCTGCTCACCTTCCTGCCAGAGACTCTCTTTCTGCCCACCCTCCTGAATGAGAGCCCTCTCTCTGCCCGCCCCGCTGCAGGAGACCCCCCTCTCTATGCCAGAGACACCTCTCTCTGCCCGCCCACCTGCCCAAGAACCCAGGGGCCTTGAAATGTCTCTCTGGGGAGACAGGCCTTAATGATGGTAGTCACGGTGCTTGATGAACAGCAATGCATGCAACAAACAGCAAAGATGAAGTCCATAACAGACGTAGCTAGACTGCTGCGATCAGTCAGACTGGAAGGACGTCGAGCCCAGAGGCGGTCTACTGCCCAGCCCAGAGGCGGTCTACTGCACAGCCCACTTTTCCACCATGGTCTCAAGAAAAAAAGAAAAAAAAAGGCAGAGCACAAACCAGACTGATGTCATCTCATCTCATCTACAGCTGTTTCTACCATGTGCATATTTTAACACAGTTTTTCCAAAAAACCTTCCAGCAGAAACTAAACTGCATTTTAAAACTTGCTAAAGATAACATGCGGAATAAAACCAAATTGCAAACCAAAATCGAATCCGTCAATCCTGGTTTCAATCAACCTTGTCCACTCTTCCCTGAAAAAAGGCCACTTCAGAGTGCTTCTCAGCTCAGCGCATTTTAAGCATCCAGAAGCACTGAATTATACATGGCAATGGTCACTTCAGATAGTGTACAAGTATATTGAACAAATATCTGGGTGTTCACATAAACAATAAACTGGACTGGTTACACAACACAGCTGCCCTGTACAAGAAGGGGCAAAGCCGTCCCCACCTGCTGAGGAGGCTGAGGTCTTTTGGTGTGTGCAGGACGCTACCAAGCACCTTATAGCATCTGCTATGTTACTGGCGGGGGTCTGCTGGGGGTGCAGGAGCTCAGGAAGGGACAGGAAGAGACTGAACGAACCGGTCAGGAGTGCTGGCTCTGTCCTGGGCTGCTCTCTGCACTCCACTGAGGAGGTGGCTGAGAGGAGGATGCTGGGAAATTTACATTCTTTACGTCAGTCCCTCTCGCCCCCTGCATGACACAGTGATGACATCATGAAGCTCCTTCAGCAACAGGCTACTGCATCCAACAAGCAAGAAGGAACGATTGCCCAGGTCCTTCATTCCATCTGCCATCAGACTTCATAATACCTCATAAATTATGTCACTATCCTGTATATTGTGCAATACAATTATTTACATCACTCAAGGCAGTCTGTACATGTGTGCGTGTATGTATGTATGTTTGTGTATTTTTGGTCTGTGCGATGTGTAATTATGTGCACTAATTTTATAATTTATTGTATTTGTTTCTGTATTTTTTGGACTGCTGGGACCCATTATGACATCAAGCCGCAGGTCTTCATTTGGAACAGACTGGCATGCAGACTGAACGGGCAGTCGAGGGGCAGGGAGGAGTTACTGCAGCCCAAAAACAGATCGAAGTGGAAAAGCAGGGAATCCCTTAACGACAATGGATGAGAACGGGAAAGGGAGCGAGAGACTAAAAACAGCAAACCCTGAAAGGCCATTATGACTGATACTCGTGTGGGACAGTTAGCACTCAATGGTGCATTTGCTCTGCATGTCTCTCCCAGAGAGATGCTTTTAACACCAGTTAAGCTCTGCGTGTCTCTCCCCTTGAGAGAGATTGCATCTCACACCCAGGAAGAAAGTAAAAAGCCAGGAAAGCCTCCAAATGCAGTGGATGGGGTAACTGCATTCTGATGGAATTCATCCCTTGGTCCCAGACCGGGTTAATGACAAGGACAGTACCAGAAGCCCAGCATCTACAGCAAGAGGGTCCTCGTGCAAATTTCAGTATCCCTGGCAACACTAGTGCAGAAATTCCATTCCTCCCTATATGCATCCTTTCCTTCTTTGCTCTGGAAGCCATTATTTATGGAAGTCTGATTTCTAGGCTGCAGACGATTCAAGTTCCTATAGTGACAATGGAGACAGAATTACACCCAGTCGGTCGTCATTGAAGTCCAGGCCAATGGTGCCAAAAGGGAAAAACCAATTATGACCATAAGCACTGCAAAAACTGGAATGTTTGCTCAAGAAGGGCCCAAGTCGCAGGACATGACACCTCCCTCCCATCACGAAGGCAACAGAAGTAACCAAGTACAATGACTTCCACATCACTCACTTTAAGTCCGTGGTAAAACATTTTTAAAAAGCAACTTCCCTCTCAAAAAAAAATGCTCTGAAGAATCCAAACACGTTTAAACATTTATCCATTCAGCACCATAACAAATGAACACAACCACATAATATACCAGTACGGCCGATCATGTTTAATGTTTATTTGCACAACCACTGTGGCAGCAGCACTTTGCATAGTTAAGATGCGCGACTGAAGAGAAGAACAGACAAACAAAAAACAGAAGAATCAGAGAGTAATTATACAAAGAAAGACAAAGAGGCAGAAGACTGAAGGGTCATTGTTCAGTGTCCAGCCGGCATTGTGGAGGGTTCTAGCCCCAATCTGTCTTGTTAGTGGCATTATGGGGCTGTGATGCAGATAATGCAGCATCACCTCAGATGAGGCCTCTACACATACGAGACGATAAATGACAGACAGGCAGGTAGCCATGTGCTGCATGCTGGCTGCATAGGAACACACTCCACTCCAAACATGGGTGACCAGCCTGAGGCAGATTAGTTCCACAGACGAAGAGTTCTGCCAATTATATATGATTCATTTGAAATGTAGGAGAGGAAGAAAGAAAAAAAAAGATTCTCAGAACTGGGAGTCAGTAGTTTCAGAGGTAGGGAGTGGCTGGTTAGGGGTCATTACTCTTTGTAAAGAAACACCACAAAGAAAAAAAAAAACAACAATAAAAAGGCACACAGGACAGCATCAAATAGGACACGCAGAGAGGGAAACGTCAGAACAACAAGCTTACACTGACCCATTCAAATATACATTGAGACACTAGAGAAGGTCCTGAGTCAGTCTTCCTGCCATGATGTCACTGTTCACGTGCGCCAGGACCGGGCTGTTCTAGGCCACCGGCTTCTGGGCACCAGGCCCAATCAATTTCCCCGTCACTCACTGATCAATGCAGAGACAAACCATGTACGCAAGTTACCACAGCGGGTCGCATGTGCGGCATTGCACTAAAATGCAAAAGTGCAGCAGTACTTTCCGTCAAGCGAAGGAGCCGTATTAAAACACTGCTACTTAAGCGATGCTTGCCAAAAGTGTCTAGGGGAATTAATTCTCAATTTCTTTTTTTGTCTAATACTTAATATCGACGCGTTTTTCGCTCTACATGCAGATGTTAAATGAGTCTCAGTTTGGACCGAACTCATCGTGTAATATGGTAGCATCCCACTTTTCATAGCTGACTAAATCGTCAATTAGCCAATTAAATGCCCTTCAAACGCCATCAAGCCTACGTAGTGCACTTGGGTTGGCAAAAAAAAAACACAAATTTAAAATAATTCGGGTAAGTATCTCAACAGGTTACATGTGCAGCTGTTAAACCGTGAAGGGAGCTTCACTCACCGCTAAAGCTCACCGGCACCGGCTCGACCCGGGCAGCGAGACCAGAAAGCTGGCGAGTGCAGATCGGGAGCCGCGCAAGCGAAAGCAGGAGGAATGAGCGTGAGAAAAGTTCGTTAAATTTGAAGAGATGCGCTTACGCCGGCCGGCCGAAAATTTCTAGTCGACTTTAACGCTAGTTTATTCAGTAAACAGCCTTTTACTTCAGTAATATATCCAACTACTTAATTTCTACCGTCACAGTTACTCAGTCCGCTACCTAGTACACGTTAAAATACCGGCGACAGCTAATCTTGCAATATCCGAGAACCCACGATATTGTGTATAAAACAAAAATAATGCCATATCCCCCCTTAACCTTTTTCCTAGTTTTTCCCATTTTAGCATATGCGTACACAACCACGTCCTGTTTTTTCCGTTATTTTTAAACCAGCACCTAGCTCCCGCAAGGAGCCCAAGCGCAACTGTGACACAGGCGACCTAATACTATCCCGAGAATGAAAGAAGCGTGAGATATGACCGTGAATAAGGACGCTTCGAGACGGACCGCAGTTCTCCCAGGACACTCAGCCCAAGAGAAGAAGCCGATGCGCCCCGAACGCCATGTCAGCGCTCCCCACGTCAGCACTCGTTCCCCTCATTACCTGCCAACAAAGTTTTCCAAGACTGAGCTTTTCCCGGCACTCTGCCCGCCGACCACGGCGATCTGTGGCAGATCTAAGTTACAGCTCTGCCCGATGGAGCTGAAGGCGTCCTGGAGCTTGTTGATGAGCGGGATCAGATCTTCCATACCCTGGTTCCCCATGGCTTCGCTCGCCTCAGCTGGATTCCTGGCTCACAGTCGGTAGGGCTGCAGAAATACTCTCTGCCTCTCCGTTTTTGTCTCAAGCGCACGCTCCGATTAGGTGGGAATGGCTTCGAGGGATATTTGCAAAGTCATCAAAAGATGCCAATATATAATTTGCACACTCCAGGGCATTCAAAAAAATATATAAAACAAAACTCCAGTCACTACCCAAAACTTCAACCATCCGGTCAGGCGACACCCGACCTCCGCTTGGATACTGCGACCACGCCTTATGTCAAACGACCGCTACCTGATTGGTCAATATAGCTGAATGTCTAGCCGATCAGCATTGTTATTGGCGAAGTGAGGGAGAGCGTTATATTTAGCCCAGGACCGCGGAACTCCATAGAGTCTCACGATTGGCCATTTCTCCTGTCACTCGCGTCCTCGGTGTATATTTTACTGGGGGTGGTTTTGGCTTTTTATCCACCTAGTTTTCTGTAATAAATGAACTTCGTTCAGGTTTAGTCAAACTTCCAGTCTGACATTATTATAGATTACTGGTGCTTTGTTTATTGTACACTTTGGTATTTATTATCAACAATAACCTTTCACTATCCGTTCTGGATGTTTACTAGAAATCTAAGAAGTTAACCATACATTATTCATGTTCACCGAAGTCTCAATATTTCAAAGAGAGTACGTTACCCGTGACCTTTCATTACTCTTTAATTCTAACATGTTTACCTATCTGTATCTTAAATATCAGCGAAGATTCTGTATGGGTCTGACAGCAGATATTTTCCTTTGCGATTCTGTGAAACATTTTGCCTCGTGTTTTCTATTTTCTGTGTCCACATGGTGGCAATAAATGACACGTACAATCAGAGGACTTGCAGGTGTTGGGAACCTCGATTAATATTAAGTAGCGCTCTAATGAAGAACTTGCGCAGTGCACGATGTCTCCTGATATATATAGTCTATTGGAAAACGCATATTTTCCAGTATTCGCAGGTGTCAGAAGTAACACAGCAGGTGAAGTGATTTTCTATTCAGATGACGACTTTGAATAAACAAATGTGGTGCATCATCCTCACACAGTGCCGGCTGTGGTCTGAACTTGGGCTGTGCAGATTATGTTTACATACAGTGATCCAGTGGAGAGGGTTGATAACGTCAAGTACCTTGGGGTTCTGCTCTCTGAGGACCTCACTTGGCGTTCAGATATCAGCACTCTGGTCACCTGGGCGAGAAAGCAGCTGTACCACCTGAGGCAGCTGAGGAGATTTAGGGTCACTCCAGTTATCCTAAAAACCTTCTACTCAGCTGCTGAGGAGAGCATCCTGGCCATGAACATTCCGGTATGGCTTGGGAGCTGTTCTCTAAAGGAGCACATAGCCCTGCAGAGGGTGATCAGGGCGGCCGAGCGTTGTGTCAGATCTCCTCTGCCCCCCCTGCTGGACACCTACAAAAAACGCTAAGATAGTTAAGGACTCCATACACCCCACAAACTGACGGTTCCATGGCTTCTCAATTTAACTAATTCTGGTCCTTTTGTACACTTATATATGTTCATACTGGAATTCACATACACTGCACATGATCACTTTACAGCACAAATAACTTTAGTCTGTACATCATTTTGCCATCACAATAAATTTTGATTGTATATTTAGATTATATACTTGATTTGATAGATTGTATTTATACATTATATTTTTTTTTTTACTTTTTACCTTTTTTTTTCTATTTTTGCACAACCAAGTAGGGTGACTCAGAGATACATTTCACTACAGCATGTACTGTATGTGATGAATAAACCTCTTGAATGTTGAATCTGCCTCCTGAAAGGTGCTATTAAGCCTTTCTGCGCATGTGAAGTTCCACCGTCTTGGGATTAAGGTTGGGTTAGGGTTAAGGTAAGGGTTTTAGAGTTGTTTTTTTTTTTGGCGGGGGTAGGCGGGGGGGGTAGGGCTATCGATTAGCAATACAGTAGCCTAACTGAACAAAGTAGCTCGGCTGGTCAGAACACCAGTGTGATGGTTCTGTATAGCGGAGCCCAGTTAGTGCACTGAGCAGGCTGGGAGGTATAAATAGCCCCTGTGTTGCTGTAAGTGTTAACTTTTTGTATTTCCCCTATTATCACATGTACCTTTGCTTGTCTTGTGTAACCCTGACGTGTCCCTTGCTACTGTGTAATAACCCACCTTGTGTGCTTTACTACAGTCTAATGTACAACCTCCCTGCGTTTCCAAGGTAGGCGCTGGGTGTGTCAGGGCTGCTCGACTGCGGTTCTTTTTAATGACTCCCTTTAAAAACAGCTTCGTGTTGCACCGTGTTTTTGCGTTTATTTCTCACCAGCGAGATGCCTCGAAGTGCCCAATGCTGCAGAATATTACACACAAATATTCATACGTACATGCAGGCCTCCATGCTGTTCCTAAAATAAGCTCAGCATCGGGTACAAATGAATCGTAGCTATGTGACTGTGTGACTGGATGTGCGTGTTTGGGGAAGTGGGTCATGTGTGTATTCCATTTGTTTTATGCAGAACATACACAAACGTATGTACAGGAGGTTCTGGAAGGAGGACGAGGCATCATGCAGGCGGGGAACAGAGTGTGAGCGATCCACTGGCGGCTCGAGGAAACACAAGGGGCTTATTAGGAAAAGCAGAAGACACTAGGAAACACTAAAGCAGAGAGACCTGAGGAGTAAAACAAATCAAGTAGGAAAGGAAAAAGCTAACTAAGAAGATCCAGGGAACTAGGAGCAGGCAGGGAACGAAGTACAAAAATGGAATTTCTAACATTCTAGAAAACCGATTGAAATGCACATGCAGATTCTGCCATTCCATGACCCAAAGAGGAGCTAAACTAAGGTAGGAATATAGATACTTTATATACATAATACACAAAACCAGACTGGGTAATGAGGCAAGGAGTGAGACATGAAACAATCAACCAATCAGGGATTGTGTAAGACAATGAGCAATCAGACGCAAACGCAAAAGGACTGGTGCAAGAAAACAGGCAAAAGATGAAACTAATAATTAAATCAAAGAACTCAGAAACTAACAGGGACAATAAGAAACAGAATCTAACACCAGTGGACTAACAAAAACAGGAAAAACACAACCATGAGCACAAAGCAGGAAACCAAAACCAAGTCACAAAACTAGAAAAACTGAAATAAAAGATAACACCACGGAACAAAATCTACAAAATACCAAAACGTGACTGAGGAGGTGATGCATTGCTGTGTACGCAGCCATCTGGGGAGTGTGGGGAAACACACTAAAGACGAATTCGGGACACTTTTACCCAAAGCCATGTGCAGTTGAGACAGCGACACCTGTTGGCTTAAACAGGGAAGAAGACTAAAACAAAGAGGTTCTGACTCTGACACATACACATGTTGGGTCCAACTCCTGTAAGCTAAGAACCAGAAACTCTGGTGGCAGAGGCGTGGACCCGAACTGGAGAGCAAACAGTGGCTGGTGCAATGAATCTCAATTTCTGCTGTGACACTTACTTATTGATGAGACACTTTTATCCAAAGCCATGTGCAGATGAGAATGCAGGGTCTGCCAGTTGCTGAATCAGCTGGGGTTTGGGGCTTCATTAAAGGGCAGTTTCCTTCAGGATCTCATGATTGCCATCCAGTTGGCCTCCTGATCATAGGCACTGCACTGCGCCACTAAGCCACACACCATTCCAGCCAATGGCGTGGCTGGGGGTTGGTGTGAAAAGCATGAGTCTGTATGGATGTAACCTGCCTTGTTTCAATAGTTCAGGCTGCTGCTGGTGTAATGATATGGCACCAATTAAGCATTTTAAATGGCAAGGACTGCCTGAGTATTTTGTATTTTGACTGACTATGTGCATCCTTTATGGCCACAATTTGCCCTTCTCCCAATGTCTATGTTTAGCAGGATAATGTTGAACCTGAAATAGTTTCTTTGATGCTAAGCGAGATCTCTATTAATCTCTACAAATATGCAAGTTGTGGCTGACTGCATGGCAACATAGTCGAAAGTCCCAAAGTAACTCATACTGGCACCATTCATCCATTACTGGCTTCTAAGGTATAACTAATAAACGAAATGATTGGTGATTCTAGTTATGTAAGGCTTAGATGCAGCTGCTCAGCCGTGAAAACCCATTCCATGAAGTTCTCTACGCACTGTTCGCACTGTGCGTAGAGACTGTTCTTGAGTTCTTAAGGCCACACAGAATTTGGAGGTCTGTAGCTATTGACTTTGCAGACAGTTGGTGACTTCTGTACGCTGTGCGCCTCAGCATGCGTTGTCCCCACTCTGTGATTAACGTGACCTCGCTGTTGTTCCCAATTGCTTCTACTTTGTTACGTATAATACCACTAACAGTTGACCATACAGTATGTGCCCTTTTTATTTTTTCCCCCTGCCCTACAGAGTTTGTTACTGCGTCCCTCAATAACTGCACTACCTCATTTTTGGTTAAAGCAGGTGGTGAGTGAACATTCATAGTGAGTTTCAAAGACTTATCTGTGCCAAAGAATCAATGAAATTATGTCAAAAGATGAGTGCAAAATGCCAATATGTACGAATGTCCCTGCGAGCTCAGTCTACGCTCACTGTGGGGTGAGTCATGCTGTTCAGATTCGGTCTAGATCCAGCTGAATCTGTACCAGTCAAAATGTCTAAGAAGCGTGGAGCCGGTCAGAGAAATTTGGTGGGGACTAGTTAGACCAGAACAAAATTTCTTCTTTCAAGCAACATGTAAGTGTTCAGATGATGGCCTAGCAGTACAGGGAAGTGACAATCCACTCAGTGTTTTTCTCTGCTTCTGTGTGCAGGCACAGGACTCCGAAAGGTGAATCATACTAATCAGAAACTGCCTGTATCGGCTGTCCCTCCAAGCTGAGAAGCAGGGGACAGGAATAAACGAGTGAGAGGTGTTGAGGTCAGTGGCAAGCCTGAAAAAGCTGTAGACTGCAGTGTGTGACACTGGCAATGATGTGCATCAGTCAACACAATGTCCAGCATGCTTCACAAAATGAGGCTGTTAAATGGGGCCGAGGAAGAACCGTTTCTTCGGTCAACCAGATGACTTCATGGAGGTCATAGGAAAGCACTTTAGTGATGCTTGAAAGGTTGGTTATATAACAGGAAACTGGAGAACAACTTGCTTTACTTGATTTTCGGTTCAGCATAATGCTCTGGTGATGCTATTTCTCATTAAACACTGGAAAATTTGGAGCAAATGCTTTGGAAATCCAAATCAAAACTGCAAATGCATATTAGACAGGCAAAATTATAATAATAATGCATATCTTCCTTTGATTGGTAAAATCAAAATTCCCATTAAGTAAACTGCTGTCCTGTTCTTAGTCATTGTATGCAGTGAGCAGAGTTCATCCATCCATCATCCATCCATCATCCATCCATCATCCATCCATCATCCATCCATTCATTTTCTAAATACTTATCCGGGTCAGTAGCACTGGGCTTAATAACTTCAGGCACATAATAATAGTCTTTCTTGCCATGCCTACATGACAGATGCATTTACTCAGAGCCATTGTATGTGAGATCTGCCTGAAGTCCAGTAGCTTCCTGTAACATGGCGTATGTCTAAAAGAGGCATTTGCTGTATTGCATGTCTGTTGCTCATTCTCACCTCATTCTTTATCGGCATTTAATGTGCTTATTAGCAGAGGTTAAGCTGATGTTGTGACAGCATTTGTCCTCACCAGGCCTTCACTATCGGCGCTTAATTTCATCTTCTTTGAATACACACTATGCATTATGCATAAACAGCTCTGCCGTGATCTTGTGGATAATTTAACACTTTGCAGGAGAGTACTGTCAAGGACACTGGAAGGGCACAGAGTTGATAGCTGTTGGATAGCGGTTATGGCCTGCCTTTGTCACTGAGATTACAAGTCATTAATATGTATAGACACTGGTTTAAGTGAGCCCGTGGTGTTCCCCGTGCAAACGGACAGGAGGTCTCTCCGAGGGCGCAGCCCGTGGTGTTCCCCGTGCAAACCG
>JAABNY020000095.1:800761-811700 GCA_015164015.2 Brevimyrus niger | reverse complement strand
ACTGACTGCTGTGCCTCTATCCATTCATATTTCCTGTAGTTCTCTTTATTGGTGACTCCTGTCTGTCACTGAGTCATGCCCAGTTATCACTGACTGCTGTGCCTCTATCCATTCATATTTCCTGTAGTTCTCTTTATTGGTGACTCCTGTCTGTCACTGAGTCATACCCAGTTATCACTGACTGCTGTGCCTCTCTCCATTCATATTTCCTGTAGTTCTCTTCACTGGTGTTTAGTCTATTTCTGTGGCTTGCTTCTGTCTTTGGGTCATCAGTGACTCTTCTGTCCTCCTGCTCATTAGTAACTCCACTGGTCATAACCCCTCTTTCTCTGCATGTCACCGGTTCACGTCCCCAGATTGTTCCTCACCGAATCGTCTCAGAGCAGGATCCACACTGTTGGGCCGGTTAGTCGCTGCCATGACAACGACATGAGCACGTTGCTTCAATCCATCCATCAGGGTGAGGAGCTGTGACACTATTCGCCGCTCAACCTCACCATGTGTCTGCAAGACCACACCCTCAGTCATTACTGACCTTAACACTGTAGAGCTCACAGCAAGACCACAACCTCAGTCATTACTGACCTTAACACTGTGGAGCTCACAGCAAGACCACAACCCTTTGTATTAACAGCCTTAGCATTACAGAGATTATGGCCTGACAACACCTGCAGAACTCTTTCATATGACTTTGTGAAGTTGTTGAATGATGTGACCTTACAGAGCACATCACAAAAGACAGAAAGCTGAAGTTCACGGTGCAGCAGGACCCAGTAACTCTCTACCTTCTCCCTTTTGGGTGCGATGGCATCCAACTCATCTATAAAGATGATTGCAGGCGCATTCTTCTCGGCCTCCTCGAACGCTTTGCGTAGGTTGCTCTCAGACTCACCAGCCAGCTTGCTCATGATCTCAGGCCCTTGGGGCAGCGGGTCACAGGACTTAGGGCTGAACAATATTCCCATCAGTAAAGCAGACCACAGCAGATCATAGTATGCAGGACATATAACAGCAATGGAGTCTGAACCAGAGGTACAACAACAGAAGGATGTTACAGTGCAACCTTACGGCACCAGATTGATCTGACTTCAACTGATTGATGCAACATGCAGTAGAAACAATTCTCGAGTGACGTGAGATGATGACACTGTCCACAACACACAGAAAGGGAAACTTCCACTGGTTTAGTTAGCAGAGCTGCCTGAGCAAGGCTATGGGGACTGACTCACCGTTGATGAGGAAGAAGAAGGCACCTGTCTCATTGGCAACCGCACGTGCCACCAGGGTCTTCCCGGTTCCCGGGGGTCCATATAGTAATATCCCACGAGGAGGCTACAAGGAAAGCAGTTGACAGGAGCATGTTATGTCTTGAGGGTCATGGAAAGAACAGTGCAGTACCAATCAGTACAGTCACTGCCTTGTTTACATCCATTCACAAGTGTGAATTTTAAAGCTATCTGCTCTCTGCTTACATGATATTCCGTAGGGATAACTGCAAAGGAGCAGTTTCTAGCAGTCAATGCCACTGGCTGCCTGCCTCACCTTCACGCCAATGGCTTTGAAGAGGGTGGGGTGTCGTAATGGAAGCTCCACCATCTCCTTGATTTGGGCCAGCTGCTTACGGCACCCGCCAATGTCATCATAGCCGATGTCATTAAGGCTTTCTTCCTCATCCTTGAGCAGGGCAATCAACACTTTATAATGTCATCATAGCCGATGTCATTAAGGCTTTCTTCCTCATCCTTGAGCAGGGCAATCAACACTTTATAATGTCATTCATCAGAAAGAGGCTGCTAAGTTAAGCCTTCATCTTGAGTATACGTAGCTGATCAGAAAGTGTGTTATTCAAATGCTCTCGAGGGCTATTGGCCAAAGGCAATCCAGATGTAAACCAAGAAGATTTCTAGTGTTATGTGATGCTACATTGTAGTCGTATGACTTCCTTCTCCCACCTCTCTTTTGATTGGCTCGCCCTCACAGTGAATGATGGTGTCTGGGGCAACAATGCAATGCGGTGTTGGGTCAGTCTCCACCACTTTGAATTCTACAGCACGCATGCCACCCCGCACTAGGAAGATGTCCCCTGCAGGAATAATGGAGACATATTGCCTCAAGGTACCAGCAGGCTGGGAAATGCACCTGCGGTTTCACCAGAATGAAAGCATTAGAACAAACACTACATGCTATATGCTAGCTCCATAAGGATGGATACGATATATTGAACATGTCCATACAGTCAATAAAAAGATTCTAATTTCCGCCTATCTCAATTAACTTACTGTATGAGTTCTCCAGCAGAGAACGTTAATGAAGGGGTTTACAAAAAATCTAAGAGTGTTAGTAGCATTTGTAATTGACTGCTTTGAATAGATCGATAAAGTGCATGCCTTTGTGTACAGGTCGATAAGCCTCCAGGAAGTAGGGCTTCAGGAAGACGTCGAACAGGTTGCCGGTCAAGCCCTCAATGGTGTCATCAATGGGCAACACATGGATGCGTTTTCCGTATTTCACGTCTGGGCATGCCTGAATGCTGCCGAGGTACAAACACTGCAGTGAGCTGATCTCAAGTTACCTGCGCCACAGATGCTGAGTGTGGTCCAATCGTGCTCTGAGCTCTGCCCTGCACACTGCTAGCCACACGCAATGCACTGCCCCCCCTGATACCCGACAAACCTGCGCCTTGATCTCCTTTTCCCAAATACCTGATCACATCCCCGAGACGCACACGTAGGTTGTTACGTGTCACGCGGTTCATCCGCACACGTTCATCTGCACAGGAGTCATCAGTCAGAACAATGCAGACTGTCTGCTTGCGCTTTCGGCCGCGAAGAACCACCGTGTCTCCTCGAAAAAGCTGCAGCTCCTCCATCTTCGTCTGAGAAAGTGAAGGAACCAACACAGCTGAGAGTTACAGGTGTCACCAACACAGCTGAGAGTTACAGGTGACACCAACACAGCTGAGAGTTACAGGTGACACCAACACAGCTGAGAGTTACAGGTGACACCAACAAAGCTGAGAGTTAGAATTTAGTGATCAGTGGTCATTGTTAACACACCACAGCAAAGCACACAGTGCGCAACAACGAAATGTCTCCTCTGCATTTGACCCATATGTGACTTTTGTGACATAGCAGGGGGCAGCTAATTCAGCGCCCGGGGAGCAGTGCTTGGGGACGGTACCTTGCTCAGGGTACCTCAGTGGTGACTTGTTGGTGGGGGATTCGAACCTGCAATCTTTCGATTACAAGTGCGCTTCCCTAACCATCAAGCCAACACTGCTCACGGTGTAACTAGTGACACCAACACACTTGAGAGATACAGGTAACACAGGCCTGCCTGCGGGATGCTAGGCAAGGAAAGTTTAGTGAGGATACATTAAAAGATAAAACATTAAACATACATTTAGACAACAAGCACAAAAAAACAAAAGTTGAAAACAAACAAATAAATACAAAAACGAAAATATGGAACATTGCCGTGTCAGTGCATTACTCCAGGTCTTCAAGACGCTGGTTCTCCATACTGGGAGCATAGAAACTTAGTGCTACTTCACTTAATTGTGAGTAAACCTTTCCCAGGTGGCCTCAGGGGTCTGGATGCCTCCTAATGTTCAATTAAATCAGAAATGTATGCAGGCCTGAGACCATTTAGTGCTTTGTAGATAAGTAACAATGCCCTAAACTTAATCCTGAGATGCACCGGAAGTCAGTGCAATGATTTAAGTACCAGTGTGATAAGCTCTACTTCCTTTGTGTTAGTGAGGACTCTGGCTGCAGCTTTCTGATTGATTTTGAACCATGACTACAAAGACACCATCACAATAGTAAGAAAGAAAATAAGTCCATAACCATTTATCTCGTTTGGAAAGAAATACTTTAATTCTTGGTATGTTTAAGGTGATTTTGTAATTGTCTTTATGTGGCTGTTGAAATTCCAAATCAGAATTTTACAGCAAGATTTTAAATCTTTCAGAGCAAGATTTTTGACTTGATTTGAGGTTTGAGCTTCATAGATTAAAGGTGAGCGCCATCTTTTAGTCTTTATTTTGTGGGGGCCAAAAACAATTATTTCAATTATTTCTGTGTTAAGTTGTAAAAAATTCTGAGACATCTAAACATTGATTAGTTCCATGCCCCTATTCAACAAATGTAAAAAACTGCAGTAGTGGTGACACTGTAATGTAGAGTTGAGTGTCATTAGCGTAATTATGGTAATAGATGTTATAATAAAATAATCTGGGCAAGGAGCTGCACGAAGATGTGGAATAGAAGAGACTCAAGAACAGAATCATGAGGAACTCACGGAGCTACAGAGATACAGGTAACACCAACATGCCAGAGAGATACAGGTAACACTAACATGCCAGAGAGATACAGGTGACACTAACATCCCAAAGAGATACAGATAACACCAACACATCCAGAGAGATACAGGTAACACCAACACGCCAGAGAGATACAGGTAACACTAACATGCCAGAGAGATACAGGTAACACCAACACGCCAGAGAGATACAGGTGACACTAACATGCCAGAGAGATACAGGTGACACTAACATGCCAGATAGATACAGGTAACACCAACATGCTAGAGAGATACAGATAACACCAACACATCCAGAGAGATACAGGTAAGACCAACATGCTAGAGAGATACAGGTAACACCAACACATCCTGAGAGGTACAGGTAACACCAACACGCCAGAGAGATACAGGTAACACCAACACATCCAGAGAGATACAGGTAACACCAACACACCAGAGAGATACAGGTAACACCAACATGCTAGAGAGATACAGGTAACACCAACACATCCTGAGAGGTACAGGTAACACCAACACACCAGAGAGATACAGGTAACACCAACATGCTACAGAGATACAGGTAACACCATCATGCCAGAGAGATATGGGTCACACTAACATGCCAGAGAGATACAGGTAACACCAACATGCTAGAGAGATACAGGTAACACCAACACATCCTGAGAGGTACAGGTAACACCAACACACCAGAGAGATACAGGTAACACCAACATGCTACAGAGATACAGGTAACACCATCATGCCAGAGAGATATGGGTCACACTAACATGCCAGAGAGATACAGGTAACACCAACATGCTAGAGAGATACAGGTAACACCAACACGCCAGAGAGATACAGGTAACACAATTTCTCTGAAGAGACATCAGTAAAACATGCAAACACGGACCTGGGACAGACAGACGATGCTGTTGTCCTCATTCAGAGCCTCATCCACAATGAGACGGTTTGGCCTCTGCTTCTGCTTGAGGATAGCTGTGGAGTAGTCCTCCGCCTTGGGGCTGGGAGGGAAGTGGGGGTGAGCCTGTTAGACCCCACATCCATCAGAGATTACAGAATGTCTGAAAACACCACACTATCTTCGTGCAAATAAGGCAGCTTTATCACAATGAAAGAGGAGAGACCCAGGTGCCCCACATTACACTGATACTGCCTGGGAATTTGAGGGAAATGTGTGTCTGCATGCAGGACTGTTGGTCTCTGTTATGTTTGTTGTTAATTCAATATAACTGTATTTGTCACATTCAATGTTTAAAAGTAACAGGTAGGATCGTGTCAGGTTGCTTTTACTGGGAAATGGATAAGATTTCTTGCAATATCAGTAGGATCCAAGGGAGTTTCTGCTCTATGTGAATGTGTGTATGTGTGTGTGTGTGTGTGTGTGTGTGTGTGTGTGTGTGTGTGTGTGTGTGTGTGTGTGTGTATGTGTGCTCCCTGTCCAAGGGCTCCGTGTTACAGAACACAAAGCCGCGTTTTATGGAACCTATTGTGTGCCACAGTCTGTGAACGTGACCCGTGGTCTCTTCTTCCATCCATCCATCCATCCATTCTTACATGCAGCATTTCATGCATATAAGCACACACACACACACACACACACAGACACACACACACCCTGCCTTGTCCCACTTCAGCTCTTGTTACTCCATGTGATGCTGAGAGTCTGAAATTAGCCCGGCACACAGCCCTGTTTACCCCCAAGATAGATCAAGCACCAGCAGCTCCATTACCCTCTACAACACAAATCTCACTCTCCACCATTCTCTCTCTCTCTCTTACTCTCTCTCTCTCTCTCTCTCTCTAACTTGTCTTTTATATGGCAACAGCTTTGAACATTTTTATAACCATAGATTTACAAAACCATTGAAATTCAGGAAACAGTTTCCGACACAAACAGGATGCACAGGCATCACGATTCAAGTCTGAGTAAACAAACGCACAGGGACACGCAGTGAGAAGTTCGCACAGAGTAAACACTCACTCCGCTCTCCCTGTGGCTGGCATTTTTGGGCAAATTCCCGTGGAGCAGACCGGGCACCCGCTGTGGGTCCTGGGTACTGAGGACTGTGTGTTGGAGCCTGGGTTGAGGTTCTCGGGGCTGGGTGAAAATGGCAGGGTTAGGGTGTCTGAGTGCCTGCTGCCAATCCTGCACTCACAAGAATGTGCCCCCTTCCCCTCCCCTCCCCTCCCCTCCCACTCGGCTGCTTGCCCTTCCCAGCCCTGGAGAACATCCCAGCACATATAGTATGTCACCAGACACCTCAGAATCCATGGCTTGGTGCTTTTGAATAGGGACATATTTTGTTGGTGGCGAATGTAGACATAGCAAGTTCCTTTGCGTGTTCCTCAGATTCAGGTGAACAAAGTACACGGAGCTGATACTCTGCCAAGCAGCACATCCCTTATTTACTGTTCCTGTTGTGATTATAGTCTAATGATAATACTTATTGTTAATCTTTGATATTGTTGCATTAACTGTGCAACACCCAGCAGGGGGTGCGAGGCAGGCAGTAAAATGTTGATGCTAATGTCAATATACAGTTGTATATTCAAGTAATGTACTGGTGAATGTTCACTTTAGTGAATGTTTTAATTACACTACATGGACAAAAGTATTGAGACATACCTCTGAATCATTGAATTCACTCATACCCATTGCCACAGGCATATAAATTCAAGCACCTAGCCAATGCAGTCAGGTATACAAACATTTGTGAAAGAATGGGTCATTCTGAAGAGCTCAATTAATTCAAGTGTGGTCCTGTCATAGGACGCCACCTATGCAGTAAGTCAGTTTGTGATTTCTTCCCTGCTAGATACTCTATGGTCAGCTGTAAATGACAGTGCAAAATAAAAGCGTTTAAGAACAACAGATACTCCATTGCCAAATAGTTGCATGCACGCCTCGCATCACCAAGCAGAATGCCAAGCATCGGAAGGAGTGATGTAAAGCATGTTGCCACGGGAACAGTGGAAGGGCTCTGTGGAGTGACGAATCACATTTCTCTGTCTGGCAGTCTGATGGGTGAGTTGGTTTGGCGGAAGCCAGAAGAATGTTACCTGCCTGACTGCATTGTGCCAACTGTAAAATTTGATGGAGGAGGGATAATGGTATGGGATTGTTTTTCAGGGGTTGGGCTAGACTCCTTAGTTCCAGTTCCAATTCTATGCTTCCAACTTTGTGGGTGTAACAGAAAAGAGGCCCTTTTCTGTTACACCATGACAGTTTGGGGAAGAGGCCCTCTTCTGTTACACCATGACAGTTTGGGGAAGAGGCCCTTTTCTGTTAGATCATGACAGTTTGGGGAAGAGGCCCTTTTCTGTTACACCATGACTGTGCCCCAGTGCACAAAGGAAGGTCCATGAAGATATGGTTGGATAAGTTTAGTGTGGAAGAACTAGAAATCCTAACCAGAGTGGCAGCTGTTATAGCTGCAAAGGGGGAGGAACTCCAAATTGACGCCTATGGATTTAGAATGGGGTGTCAAAAAAAACCCTGTAGATAAAACGGCCAGGTGTCCCAATACCTTTAGTCTGTATATCCCTGAATATCCCTGAGAGAAGCGTGCTGCTTATCTGTGGGAGATCCCATGGGATGTGTTTGCTTGTATTTCCCTGAGAGACAAGTACTGCTTCTCCGTGATAGATTCCGAGGTATATCCCTGAGAGATGCGTGCCGTTTCTCAAAGTCAAGTCAAAGTGAACTTTATTGTAATTTTTCCTATATACTGGTACATAGAAAAGACTTTGTGAAAGACTCCGAGGTATACACCTGAGAGACGCGTACCGCTTGTCTGTGACACACTCCGGGGTATACACCTGAGAGACGCGTACGGCTTATCTGTGACAGACTCCGAGGTAAGTCCCTGAGAGACGCGTACCGCACTTTCCATGACATACTCCGGTGTATATACCTGAGAGACGCGTACCGCTTGTCCGTGACAGACTCTGGGGTATACACCTGAGAGACGCGTATGGCTTATCTGTGACAGACTTGGGGGTATACACCTGAGAGACGCGTATGGCTTATCTGTGACAGACTCCAGTGTATACACCTGAGAGACGCGTACCGCTTCTCGGTGACAGACTCCAGGGTATACACCTAAGAGACGCGTACCACTTCTCGGTGACAGACTCCGGTGTATACACCTGAGAGACGCGTACCGTTTCTTGGTGACAGACTCCGGGGTATACACCTGAGAGACGCGTACCGCTTCTCGGCGACAGACTCCAGGGTATACACCTGAGAGACGCGTACCGCTTGTCCGTGACAGACTCCGGGGTATACACCTGAGAGGCGTGTACCGTTTCTCGGTGACAGACTCCGGGGTATACACCTGAGAGACGCGTACCGCTTCTCGGTGACAGACTCCGGGGTATACACCTGAGAGACGCATACCGCTTCTCGGTGACAGACTCCGGTGTATACACCTGAGAGACGCGTACCGCTTCTCGGTGACAGACTCCGGGGTATACACCTGAGAGACGCGTACTGCTTGTCCGTGACAGACTCCGGGGTATACACCTGAGAGGCGCGTACCGTTTCTCGGTGACAGACTCCGGGGTATACACCTGAGAGACGCGTACCGCTTCTCCATGACAGTTTCCTGGGTATTTCCATGACAGTTCTGTGCTCCTCTATGACAGATGCTGGTGTATCTCCAAGGAATGATGTCAAAAACAAGGCAAACAGCTCGCTGTTCATTCTGATGATTGGAGTCCTCTATCTCACCATCCAAGGAGACATTGGCTTTTGCGGGATTTAGGCATCTGCTGTTCTTATAGCACCCCTGTCTACTTCCCAAACCAGAACATGGGAGGATAAGCGGTGTGAGCCTTTCCATGCTAACCTTATCGGGAAGCATTTTTGTGGGAACGCAGGTATTCGGATTTGCCTAAAGCAGTAGAGTCTCTCGATCATACATGTACAATCATGACGACAGATGGAAGCTGAAGCCTTGAAGCTTCTGCACTCTGATAGAAGCATCTTGACACTCAAATAATGTAATCAATGAGAATGTTATATATATTTTTATTTCATACCTTTTATTCAAAAAAGCATTTCCTAAAAAAAATGAAAACAAGCAATATAATTTCAAGTGTGACCGTAAAAAAAATGTAGATTAATACAAGTCTGTACATTGTTGTGACAACCACAGAGGAATAAGCCAGTTAGAAAACATGTTGTGCCATTTCATACCAAGGGGCCATATTCCACCTGCAAGAACACGTTCCTGTGTGGGAGGCTAGTCAGATCTGTAACAAAGACTCCCTTAAATAAAATTTACAGCTCAAAAAGAACATAAAAGACATAACCATGTCACGCCTGTGACATCACAGAGACACTGCAGAAAGCCGCGTGCAGCCCAGGCAAGCGATTCCAGCCTGACTTTTGACATTTAAAACGGTTTTAAGTCATCCAACATTACCTGGTCCTCGTTTGCATCAGAATATCTAATTCCGTACTGAGAAACCCACATCCCACCTTGTATTTCTCTCAATGGGGGCAGGAAATGCTTGTTATTGCTGCATATGCTGTTATCTAAATGACTAGATGGGTCTCGGGGCCAGCTGACCTTGAGGGACCTTGGAGGCTCCACGCTGATGAAACACTGGGCCAGAGCAGCGCTGATGCCGTGAGCTGCCTACAAATCGGGAGCTCCGTGAAGCTTGTGGCACCGTTCGGCTTTCAGGGATGACGTCTCCAACATCAAACACGCAGCTCTGCCTCCCATTTCCTCCAAGTCAGCATTGCTTCTTCCAGGGCTCAGCTCACCTGAACCGAAACGTCCGACACAGGAGGGCTGGGTGCCGTGCTGAAAAGCTGCTCTAAATGTATTCCATATAAACACGTGGGGAAGACTCCAGTATAAGCAATACTCTGCAATTTGTAAACTTGTGACAGGAATACAAAAAAATTACACGGGTAAAATCCAGAGATCTAGAGCGCCATCTGCTGGGCTCCTTATAATAAAGTGGGGCACAAACCTGAAGCTACTGGATCCTTATGTTCTGGTAGCCTTGATGTAGGCCTGTCAACTTCACACAGTCTGTTTTCAGTTAAACACTCTGTCTGGGCTCTACCTGACAGTTACCTAGTGATGGTGATGATGATGATGATGGTCTCAGCCCTGGTGGACGGGCTACAAACTTCATCTCGCTTCAGGCACAGGCAGTGGTGCACAGTGGTGAGCCATGTCAACACTCATCTGAACAACGGGCTCACGACAAGTTTAAAAAGCACATCACACCGCTAAAAATGTCTGTGGAGATGCGGGCGGCCATGTCTGCCCCCACCCCTCCTGTCATCCTCCCCCACCAAAACAAGAGGGCGCACAGACAGAAAGCCAGCGTATAAAAACAGCGCTGGTATAAAACTGGATGGACAGTTTTTTTTTTTTCCAGTTCCTGTTCCAGAGTCAGCTATAATCCACAGGGTGTGCGGTTGGGGCTGGATTGTTCTGGAAGGGGGTGGAACATTCCTCAATCATGGGAAAGGAGGAGGTGCTTGCTGGTGTCAGCAGCTGGAACAACAACTGGGGGGGGGGGGGGGGTCTGCCCCCCCCCGGGGAGGAAGAGGCCCTAAATTGGGGTGAGGGGTGGAACTCAACCC
>JAABNY020000095.1:681441-694953 GCA_015164015.2 Brevimyrus niger | reverse complement strand
CGGACTGTCCGATGCAGTCTTCTGAGGTCAGATTTGGTAGCTGAGCTGAACCAGACAGTTATTGAGGTGCAGAGGACAGATTCGATGATGGCAGTGTAGAACTGTTTCAGTATATTTCAAGATATTTAGCAAATAGCCCAGTCAAGGGAGATAGTTGACCTAGGTTATAGTTAATTTGTGTGATGTGTTCATGTGTGCCTAAAATGGCCATTTCTCATTTGGTTTCATTGAGTTGGAGAACATTTTGGACCATCCAGAATTTAACACCCTGAGGGCTGCTGACTAGACTGTGTGTCGTCTGCATAGCAGTGGTAGGAGAAGTTATGGTTCCAGAGGATCCTACCCAGGGGAATCATGAACATGAAGAAAAAAATGGAGCCACGAATAGACCCTCGTGGGATCCCACATGTGAGATTAGCTGAGGTTGAGGAGAAGTAGGCAAGATCTACAAAAAGAATCTACTGCTAAGGCATGACATGAAGCAAATCAGAGCAGTGTCTCCGACACTGACCTCGCCCTTTAGCCGATTCATGGGGATAGCGTGAGCTGCTGTACCAAAAGCAGCGCTGAGATTGAGGGGGAATAAGAGAACAAAATTAGCAGAATCAAGAGTGAGGAGCCAATCATTATGCACCTTCGGGAAAGCAGATTCTCTGCTACGAGCAACCTGAAGCCTGACTGAAATGCATGCAGGATATCATTTTGTTCTAGGTGGGGCAGTAGAATAGGCAGAATTATTTTTTCAAGAACTATTTATAGAAAAAGATATTTTGAGATAGGACTACAATTACTGAGCAATGATGGATCTAGGTTGGATACATTTAGGAGAGACTCAATCACAGCATGTGACGGTACAATGGCAGTGATCAAGGAGCTTTTTATGATTGAGTGGGTGCTGAGATCAACTTTGTCACGCCCACACGGGCAGGACCAACCACCAGCAGCAATTAACCAATCGCGCCTCTTTTTAAGGCGGAAACACCAGAGATCCGGTGCGAAGTAAATCTTATGGAAAGATGCAATCTTGTAGTTTAAATGTAACACATAATTTCTTAAGAAACTACACTGGAACCCCAAACTTGGAAAATGAAGTTGTTTTGTTAGTTATTGTGAAAGGCTACACCCATACAAATTTTAAATGTGTGTTTATAATTCATTATTAAATCTGGCCAGCAGATCAGTCTTTCCTTTGCCACAGAACAGAAAAAAAAACAGTGTAGCTTTATTCCCAGTTTCACCACCAGCACCAATGATATTAGACAAAATTATATTGTTTAAATTTTGCAAGAAACAAATAAGGAGACGTGAGTGAAAAGGTGTTCATTAATGTATTAAATGTAACGGAGATACAAAAACATAAATCCATCTGCTCAATTTTTGCTCTACTGCTTCTGTCGCTTTTCCCGGAACGTCTGCATAACTGTTCCTTGTAACTGAGGCGTCCATGTTGTTAGTGTAATAAACATGTTATCAGCTTCTAGTCAATGTCAAGCTTAAAGTGTCATCACAGAGAAGTAAAGTCAACTTGCTGACTAGTCTGTGCAACCCCAAGTACAAGAGCAACAGGGAGAGAAGACTCCAATCTGCCATGTAGGCAGAAGCATGACGCAGTGTGAAAGCCAGTGAAGGGCTACAAGCATGACGCAGTGTGAAAGCCAGTGAAGGGCTGCACCAGTATGTTGTGTTTGGCGACCTGGAGAGAGGGTAAGCAGGCGATTGAGCCGTGAATACAGGCCGACAAGGTTTAGTGGAGACCATAAGGCTGACAGGTAACACTCATAGTGTGAGCGCTATCGGAGCGTAAAATTGGAGCAAGACAAAGCCACTGCTCCAGTCTTAATTAAAAAACCGCTCCGCGCTCTGACCAAATTCTGCTCGGTCCCCTCCTCGCTCACGCTCCGCTCGCTCACATGCTCTGCTTGGTATGTTCAAAGTCAAATGGATCTTTTATTTCATGTGAACTCCTGGTTTGTTCATAACATGGATATACATGTAGATTTATTTGATATTGTTATCGACAGGGGCGCTGTAAAGAGGGGGGGGGGGGGGGTGGTAAACGATGACGATCCTCGGGGCCCATGACTGAGAGGGGGCCTAGAGAGTTCAAGGGCCCCTGTGTTGGGGGCCCTGTCAAGATCCTCATGTGATCCTTAGCAGCGCCCCTGGTTATTGACCTCAACTTGGGGAATTAGTTTTAAGTTTGAGGCCAATGTAGTATAAATCCAAGTAAGAGGGATGTCATCCACCCATGTTACCACTAGGGGGCAGACATGCTAAAGAAGTAGAGCCAGCACGGTCTGTATAAGGAAGTGCAAAGTGCGTGAAGTTATACTGTTTTTATGGTCAGACCTGGGACTGGGCAGGTGAGTTATTCCCAGCAATCCAGTCAGAATCTGAAGAACAGTACCTGCTTCAGTGCTGCTGCCTGACTCTCTCTCACCCCAAACTTTCCTCACTTGAACATCATTTTAGAGAGAATGTCAGCTAAATAATGAAACTGATCATTTATCATCCTGGGGGTGGTGACACCCAGGGCTGATCTTTAGATAGGAAGTCATCCTCCCTCAGGTCTCTTTAGATATAACAGCCAGCACTCCCTCCCCCACTGCCGCAGCTAACTTTCTCATTCTATTTACTCCTGTTTTTCTGTTGCTATGAATTCCCATCTACATCCTGTGTTTTCTGCAATCTTCCATCCCAGGCGAAGGTTAATGTTAACATGTCTGCTCCTACCAAGGCTTCACCTGAATGGTTTGTCTTTCCCGCTTCGCCACCTTCATTTCTCACCCTCCACGTGTTAAACACGTTATTACGATTCAAGTAAGGTAATTCATATTTTTCTTTTACTTATAAGACATCCTTCAAAATATGACTGGACAAAAACTATTGCTTGCAGAATAAATAGAAACCATGCAGTAAAACATGTTGAAAACAATAGCACGTTTAAAAGGACAAATTCAAGGTGTATCTTCAGAAATATGTACACTGGGTGTTCTGCAACACACATTTTCGCTGTATGGTGGATTAAAATATTTAGCCAATTGTACAGTTTCTACATACTGTAGAACAACTATATGCATTGTTATTTCAAAAACAATTTATAGGAGTAACATTTCTGTATGGCAGAAATAAAACATCCTTTTCTTGCAGGCCAGGGTTGATCCAGTTGCCAAACCAGCTGCCCTGACTTGATCCAGCTGTCGATCCAATTTTGGTCCCAATGCAGTAAAAATTGCTGTAGGCCAGTGGGGCATCAAAACTCCCAGCCCCAGGCCACCAGGCAGTTGCAGGATGCCATGAATGTCACTGCAGTCACTGCACCACAGTCACTGCACCGCAGACTGTGATCAGAGGGAACAGCTTGCAGCCGCATTACAGGTGAGGAATGAAGTCGGACTGACGCTCGCTCAGCATGACGCCGTTCATCCCAGAGGCACATCCTCACATCCTCACATCCTCACTTCCTCACATCCTCACTTCCTCACATCCTCACATCCTCACATCCTCACATCCTCACATGTTCATTCTTGTTATTCACTCCACACACTATTGTGGCTGTCGTAAGGATCTCGACTCCCAAGAAGATCAGAATGATGGGTGTAGGGGGTGAAGAGGATGGGTGGGGGGCTGGGGATAGTTTCATCTGTATTTATTTATGCAATGAAGCAGGAATCCTCAGTTTCTCCTAGAAACAGTTTATACCATAAACACAACACTGGAAAAATCGCACAAACTTAAAGCAATTACATTAATTGCAGGAGAAATATTAGGCATACTTCCACAGTGGGGATGTTCATTCAGCGTGGTGTTGTGTGATTAGCTGGTGGCCTGTGGCCATTTGTATTCTGCTCTGACTGGGATCTATCAGCAGAAGCAGCAGCTTTCTGCATCTATCCATCCATACACCCGTCAGAATGTACACTCGGGCCCAGCAGTGCCCAGTGTGACGCTGCTAGCAGCTTGTCTATAAGGGGATGACTGTGCCTTTACATAATGATAATTAGAGGGATTAACATGCAAACATTTGGTTTCATCCCAAATTTGAGAAGCTTCCAGAAGAAGCTGCTTCTCCAGCACTGAACAAATACAAACTTCTTTTGCACTTTTACTTTTATCTGTTACCCATGAACAGAAATTAAAGTCCTTGTAAAAACCCTTTTCTATTGCATTGTAATCAAGTTCCTGGAACAAACAATTTTCTGGGAATGTCTGGCAAGGAGTCGCACACTGAGTGCAGTCGATTTCCTCGCCTACCTGCTGCCAGTGTAAACAATGAACATACGTCTTTATCTGGAAAGCCTGAAATGGTCTGAAAACCTTACAGGTGTTGCTGAAGCATTCCAGTATCTAGGCAGGAAGCGTACAAGCTAATGAACCTGTAATTAAATTCAACCTTAATAATTTTTTTTTTATATCCTAACAAAACCCCAAAGGCCTTAATGAATATTTAGCAACAATTCTATGATTTGAAATTGAGTAAATTAGAAAAAGTATCAGGTACAGGTCTACTTTCAGCAGTAATGGTCAGTGTGAGGAAATATAGTGGAGATGAGATGAAAGGACACCAGCGCTGGGGCAAGAGACGTGTCAAAGAGAGAGGCGTCAAAGAGAGACGTGTCAAAGAGAGAAGCGTCAAAGAGAGAGGCGTCAAAGAGAGAGGCATCAACGAGAGGCGTGTCAAAGAGAGAGGCGTCAAAGAGAGACGTGTCAAAGAGAGAAGCGTCAAAGAGAGAGGCGTCAAAGAGAGAGGCATCAACGAGAGGCGTGTCAAAGAGAGACGTGTCAAAGAGAGAAGCGTCAAAGAGAGAGGCGTTAAAGAGAGACGTGTCAAAGAGAGAGGCGTCAAAGAGAGACGTGTCAATGAGAGACGTGTCAATGAGAGACGTGTCAAAGAGAGAGGCGTCAAAGCAAGAAGTGTCAAAGCAAGACGTCGTATCAAGAGGCTTACAGCCACATGGTGATGAAGGCATGTCGTAGGAGCCAGGGATCGAGACAAGGAGCGAAGAGAGGTCAGGAGTGAGAACAGCATGGGAGGAGGAGACCTTCGCTTCGTGACAAATGCAGAGCACGCTGACTCTGCACCAACATCAGCAGTCACTGCACTCCTCACTGCAAATGCAGTGCTCAGAAACTCCATTTATAGATGTTTCCACAACCCTTTCAGGGCCTCTCAAAGACATGACCTCATGCGCTTCCCCCTGCTAGTTGACCTTGGCGACTAGCACTTCCTTAGCTTTAGCATTAGCTGCAGGAGCTGCATTTGTCAGGTATGCAGGCACTCGATTTATACCTACACACTGGTGCCTGCCCAGCCCATTGGGGTGCGTAGGTGTACTGGGGGAGCTTGGGATATGTGGGCCAGAAGAACATTACTGCAGTACAAGAGTCAAGGCACAGAGTAGAACCAAAACATTTTCATGCACAAATACCAGCCAATCTCTTTGCACACTGCATTTCCACTGCGGACTTTCTTACAGTGTGTAACTGGGGGTGTGTGATTATGGGGAGGGTTATTATGGTGCACTGTCCTCCATCCTCACCGACCAGTCCTGCAGGCAGACACCAGCAAGAGGGGGAGGTACGCCCAAGGGCAGTGAAGGGTGAGGGAGGCAAGAGAGGGAGAGAGACAGGGCCGACTGCTCTGTAGGGGGGTGTGAGACAGACACATGGCTGAAATAAGGAATGCCCCCCCTGTGGCCATAGCAGATATTGCAGCCAGAGCTGTCACATGTACAAATTGTACAAAGAGGAACAGAGAAAATGGCTCTGCTTGGAAATATATGGAGGGACTTTGGGGGATGAGGCCCCTTACACTGGCCCGTCACAGACTGAAGTGGCTGGCTGGCCGGAGCCAGAACATCCCATTAGCGCGGATTCAGATACCTGCAGCAAGATGAATGATGTCAGTGTGTACATTAGCAAAGCAACGAGGGCAAATAAGAAAGAATTTCCAGACAGAAGAAGAACGACCTGTGTGCTGGGTTTAAAAATGAAGGGGAAACAAAAAGGAACATGCAAGGGACAAATGAGGACCCACATAGACCATAAGAAGCATAAATAGCCATATAAGTTAACAAATTAGAAAATGGCTGGATTAGCTCACTTTATGAAAAGGAGGACACTGGGCCTTGGGGGAGGGGTATGATAGCTGCGAATTGGGGGCCTGGAAGGAGATCTAGGCAGTGGGAATGGTTAGCATAAGCAGACAGGTCCAGATAAATGGCGACGGGTTGCCATTCAGACAGGAGTCGCTTCCTGTCCTCCTCTGCTCCCAGGGGAGACTTGGCTCTATCTCCATGAACCTTCTTCACAGCATCGTTCCCCTCCATAAATTTCACATGAGGCCAAGTCGTGCTCAGATGCTCTCTGACATTAAGCCCATGTCTGACTGGCTCTCTGTAGACCATCCAAACACATCTGCAGAGCTGATTCTGATCCAGCCTGTGGCTGTTTCTTTTAACCTGCAAACAGAGCAGCCTCTGCTAGCCGTGTTTTGTTTTTGTAGCTTTTGCCCCAACTACTGCTTTCACTTCACTGGGGAGCTCAGCTATTAGAGCATTTATGTCATTTATTTAAACTTTATCTTACCAGGTAAATATACTGAACACCAGTTCTCACTGCTTTACATGATATTTGGAAGAAATAGCAGATTACGCATCGGAACTGCCTGGGATACAAACGTCATGAGTGTAACTAAACTCAGCAAATAAGGGCAAAGATGTGTCGTCACAGAGGAGGTTCCAGTTTGTGCCGCCGGGTGAGAGGTTGCAATGCATCTAACCATAATGCATTGTGTCAGGATCAGAATGCGTTGCTTTAAGCCAGCGCTGTAAGCAAGTCGAACGCAGTCAATGAGTGGACTGGGGAAACAAACTGAAATGCAGACTTAATACAGAGGACTGATGACAACAATCAGAAACAGCTGATCACATGGGGATCCCACACAAGGATAACGAGGGGGCGTGGCACACGGAAGGAGCGGACGATCGGAACAGGATAGGGAATAAGATCTTTATTGTTTTGGAAGCTGTTAAGAAAAAAATGCTATCCTGTTAATTTTGTGTTTAAATGCTAAAAAAAAAACATATTTAGGTGTAATTTTGGGGGGCCGGGAACCAATTAATTGGTTTTCCATTATTTCTTATGGGAAAAATTCAATCAGAACTCAAACTTTTTAGGATTCGATCCAGAGTCTGGAACAGATTAAGTTCGAGAACTGAGGTACCACTGTAAATGTTTTACAAGAGGAAATCCACACTTTGACGTGCACAAGAGCACATCTACGTTTGATCCTCTTCAAGATGACATCTTGACACCCACTGACATGTGCCAACTGTGTGCTCCATCCTTCTTGTTGTGAGAATGGGCGACGTGGAGTAGTAAAAATACAGACAGATCTGCCAGTCACCAGCAGAGCTGAGCCTAATTGGGCAATTATTCAAAAACGAGAAAAGAACTCAAATAAGCTTCACAAGAGGAAATGTTTATGATTCAGACACTCCGTTCATTTTCATTATGACTATTAAAATGATGAACTTGTGGAACTTCTGTGCTCGGTGCAGGTCTTATTTTCTGAAGCCTGAGAGATTTCGCCTTCTCTACCTTCCAGCCTTCTGGCTCAGCACAGGGCAAATTATGGACTTACAACCACCATTCTGTTGATGGACAAACAATGACTGTGTGTCAGACATATTTACTTTGCCATGAGGGGCTCTATAAACTCTGTATAGGCCCTTCATGTTGGTCGATTTCTCTTTATTTATATATTTATTGTATTTTGTTTTTTTAACACATGTAAAATATTCCAGTTGCCGAGCTGTCCGGAAGGGAGTGATAGTGAAGAAAAGGGGTAAGGAGAGAGATTAAAAAGGAGGCGAGTGAGGAGAGAAAGAAAAGGGAAAAAAAAAACACGAACAAAGGGGGAGAGAGGCTAAGACAGACGAGTAACGTAAAGAGCACATATCAAAGCAAGAGAGGAAAAAAAAAACTGCATTTGAAATACAACCAAAAATGGATAAATACAAATTTTTAACTGCAATTTTTTCTTAGAAGATCCAAATATGAAAGGGTTCATCAAATTACTAGATGGGGTACTTGCAGATCTACAGGTGAGAAAAGTAATTAGTCACATAAGATTTGGTGAAATATGCAACTGGATGAATAGATAAAACCGATTTCTGCTTTGTATTAAAACAAAATAAAACTTAAAAAGAAGCTAAATAAATAAGGTCTGCATGCTTCTCAGAGTGACAAGGCAGGTGCAGTGCGTCTATTGTAAACTTGCAGTGACTGTTCCTTACAGCTCTTTGGACGGTGTCCAGTGAGCTGGTTTGGAGGAGAGCTTCTCATGTGAGTGAGTGTGGACGTTGGTGCAGATTTCCAGGCGAGCTGCTGTTCCATCCATAAATTGACGTTGTGACTGAGGGACAGTAAAGCCAGCAATCAATCAGCGGAGCAATCATATAACGTTCACTGTGTTATGGCTGGAATGTCAACCGTACATGTTGGATTTCTTTGGTTCTTTTTTTTTTTTAGTAAAGTAATGCTGGACCATCTCATGCAATAGCAGGTTAAAATGAGCCATTCCTCTGGTCCATTTGACGGCAGACAGTAAGCTGTGTGCACACATGCTTTTAAATAAGCATTCCAAACAGGTGCATGATGTAGGGACTGGACTACAGAGAACCAAGAGCAACTCACAGAACCCAGTATGGTTCTAATGAATTCTTTGTCAGAGTGCATGTCTCTATGTAGAGAAGCTGTTCCAGTAGCAATGCTGAGAAGCTTAAGGTTACATCTCAGATGCTGCCTCTAGTCAGCTGTCAAACAACTGAATAAACCAGAATGTGAGTAAGAACGTTTCCAGAGGGGAAGTGGTTGTCACATTTCTAGGGAAGGGTTTAATTAATATCCCGTCATTTTTAGCTCTGGGGAACTCAAATCCACACCATTAGCATTCAGCGACTGTCCCCTGCTTTAGAAAAAGCATAAAATGTAAAGCAGGATGAAAGTCACATTTCAAAAATAACAGCAAAGATATCGCATTCCAGCGTTTTCTGCCCTTCCAGCCGTGACAGCGACCTCAAAGCCTCTAATACCACAAATAACAGGCTGGACCAATGTTGGTTTCCCTGAAGTTAAAGAAAAAAGGTTTCATTGGCCTCTCTTGAGAAGCATAGGAGAGCGTGTCTGGCACCAGTACTGTTAGCTTGACCCAAGACATATTTTCCAGCTTCCAGTCCTGACGCCGGGCTGGAAGCAGGTGTCGCACTGTCCTGACTTTAGACTGCTGATTTATTTTTTCGCTCAAATATGGCAGTAAATCATTTATTGGACTAAATCACATAAAGGGAAAATAGGAGCTACTTAGCAGCAGTTCAGACATGTTAATCCAGGCAAGTCACATACCTCACACTATATACCTGATGTGGCTGATAGTGTAAGGTATATGATAGAGTAAGGTATATGATAGAGTAAGGTATATGATAGAGTAAGGTATATGATAGTGTAAGGTATATGATAGTGTAAGGTATATGATAGTGTAAGGTATATGATAGAGTAAGGTATATGATAGTGTAAGGTATATGATAGTGTGAGGTATATGATAGTGTAAGGTATATGATAGTGTAAGGTATATGATAGTGTAAGGTATATGATAGTGTAAGGTATATGAATGGTCTAACTGTGAGATACTCGCTGAGAGTGTCCATCCATCCATCCAGCCTTCTAGGGCTGTGGAGGACTAAATACATGCAATGAGGTGTATGTGCTGATTCTCCAGCAGAGAAGACCACCGAATGTCCCCTGACTCTGTCACAGGAAGTCTGCTAGAACAGATGCAGGAAGAGGGGAGACATGACACACCCTGTCAAACCCATCTGTCAGCCATGATATGTTTCTCAATATGCCTACTTGACCACAGATCTCATGTAGCCATTTTACACCATCTTCCATTGCCAGAGACCAGTTCCAATATTAAGAACAGAAGTACAGAAGACTGGATGTTGTTCTTACTCCGCTCCAAATATTAAGGATGCATCAGTTGCATCCTCGCCAAACAAGGACGATCACATGACTCATTGCGCCCCAAGTTTGATTTTGGGAGGCAAGTTAGCAAGATTGCTCTTCCTAAGAAGTACAATCTTTGTGTTTTTGTTATTGAGAAATATCCCAAATGGAGTCCAGCTGTAGAACTATGGAATTCCACAGCTCCATGATTCACAGCACTGCTTGGGGAATCAATCAGATATATATGTATATTTATGTCACATGATTTGGAAACTGGAATCTGATTTCAGAGCTCTGCTGAAAAGCCAATCAAATTATGTGTTCATGTCACATGAATTTATCAAACGTGGTTTGAACCATCGATTGTCAATTGATTGTTATGTCAACCCCTGAATATAGAGAAGTATTAAAAAGCAGGAGAAAACCTAAGCAGTTTGAAAACTAGTGTCTTTTCAAAACTATGTAAATGTGATGGTATCATGTCACTAAAATTTTCACTTAATGCAATCTAACGCCATCGTAAGGTTAGTTTAGGGTTAGTGTAAGTGTCTGTAAAACAGAACCTTGTTTTTAGTCTTCTATTTTCCATTGGTTCTTGGGTATGTTTTGTATTCTTAAGCATGACACTAGTAACATGGTTTCAAAAAATATTGTCTGCATAGATTACATTTCTGTCGGAACGAAAAATGTATGCTTTATAACAGACTTCTGGCGGCTTCTATTTTGACAGTGAATTATCTGTTTGAGAATGAATTTTCCATCAGTGATATTTTTTGCTGTGCATGATGAAAGGCTGATGTTGAAACCTGATTGGCTCCTCATCGGAGAGAGACATTCTATATCGTGAAATTTCATTAGTTTCCCACAGTGGGGCTGTGGATTGTGGAGCTGCGGAGCTTCCCAGCCGGACCCATCTCATAGAATCGCATTTGACTGCCACCCTTCACTCAAGAAGTATGTGAATTCACAAAGGAATTAATCAAGTACAATTTTGAAAAAATATTTAATGAACGCTGATACACTAACAAGCACATTGTATGAGTATTTCATAATTATTTCTCGTCACCTTAACATTTAGCATGTTTTTGCTACAAAATAACAAAGTACAGGTACTGTATCTGTATCATATATGCATATTGTAGCTGTCAGTCACATATACAATAATGCATGCTTACTGTATCACAGCTTAGATACGGAGAGTGACCACATTCTCTGTGGCAGGGCTGCACTTCTCCTGCACCGGTCACACTAAGCGATTCACCCGCTAACAGTGACATCATACCATCACCTTCTGTATCCGCCTTCAGGCGTCTTTCAATCAGACTTTAATATTCACTGGGGACCTCAAATGTAAATGCAGTCAGATGTCAGACTCAACATGCAGCCAGCAGTGATATTATTTCTTTTGTGGTGGACCTTTGATGACATTGCGAAGATTCCTTCTCATAAGCATGACCTGCCTGCGCATACTTTGTTTGAACATAACTAGATAATTTTATTTGTCAAACTTTTGAGGTTGATAATTAAGTGGGAGTTTGTTTATGTCCGAAGGTTCGCTCCAGTTATGATTCCTTGCCACTAGGGGTTGGTACATATGCATGGTTGGGAGTGTTTTTAAATATACACAAATTTCAATGGACAAAAAGAAAATGATACGTATGACACTATGTGTGAAACCGTGCATATGGGTGGTTTACGCACAAAACTCTTCATACACACCATTGACAAATGAGACTCATAACCTGCTGAATCACACACGCTGCCCTTACAAGCCCATGTCAGCATTCTTTTGCCAAATAGGTAAAAAAGTGGCCAGATCTTGCTGGACAAAGGCAGGCAGACTGGGTGTAGATTTTCTCTTTGATGTTGCTCATGCCGATTCAAGTCACCATTGACTCAAATAAACATTTCAGCGCATTGAGATTACGACTTCAGGTCTAGAAGGTGTCGTGCAGCCATTAAGTGTCATAGAGCAGAAAATCCACATTGAATGGCCGTTTGCGTGGGATGAACATTGTGGGAGACCCAGGGACGGCAGTTTGCAGTACAACCTCATCATCGTGGATCCGGAGCAGGGAGGCACTGGTTCATTCACCAGCCTCACTATGAACCATTAACGGTAACTGTGCACATATCACCATGGTGACATGTGCAGCCACCTGGAGTCATGTGGAGGGAGTGGATCCTTATGTAGTGGAGGGAGTGGATCCTTATTCAGTAGAGGGAGTGGATCCTTATGCAGTGAAGGGAGTGGATCCTTATGCAGTGGAGGGAGAGGATCCTTATGCAGTGGAGTGAGTGGACCCTTATTCAGTAGAGGGAGTGGATCCTTATGCAGTGAAGGGAGAGGATCCTTATGCAGTGGAGGGAGTGGATCCTTATGCAGTGAAGGGAGAGGATCCTTATGCAGTGGAGGGAGTGGATCCTTATGAAGTGGAGAGAGTGGTTCCTTATGCAATCTCATGCCAAAAGTTCGCCTGCTAAGCAAAACTAAGCTAAGCAAAGCGAACATCAACGTTAACGTTTCATATTATTCAATTACTTTATTTTCTTTTTATGAATGCTGGACACTGTTGTCCCCACCAGCCCTGCATGTCATTTCCTAAAAAACTGACCCTGGCTCACTAGTGACTGTATCATAGGAATGAGTGTGTTTGAGTGTTTGTTGGTGTGTGATACTCAGTGGGTGTGTGATACTCAGTGGGTGTGTGATACTCAGTGGGTGTGTGATACTCTGTGGGTGTGTGATACTCAGTGGATGTGTGATACTCAGTGGGTGTATGATACTCAGTGGGTGTGTGATACTCAGTGGGTGTATATTAACTCAGTGGGTGTGTGATACTCGGTAGGTGTGTGGTACTCGGTGGGTGTGTGATACTCAGTGGGTGTGTGATACTCGGTGGGTGTGTGATACTCGGTGGGTGTGTGGTACTCGGTGGGTGTGTGATACTCAGTGGGTGTGTGATACTCAGTGAGTGTGTGATACTCAGTGGGTGTGTGATACTCAGTGGGTGTATGATACTCAGTGGGTGTGTGATACTCAGTGGATGTGTGATACTCAGTGGGTGTGTGATACTCAGTGGGTGTATGATACTCGGTGGGTGTGTGATACTCAGTGGGTGTGTGATACTCAGTGGGTGTGTGATACTCTGTGGGTGTGTGATACTCAGTGGGTGTGTGATACTCAGTGGGTGTGTGATACTCGGTAGGTGTGTGATACTCAGTGGGTGTGTGATACTCAGTGAGTGTGTGATACTCAGTGGGTGTGTGATACTCGGTAGGTGTGTGGTACTCGGTGGGTGTGTGGTACTCGGTGGGTGTGTGATACTCAGTGGGTGTGTGATACTCAGTGGGTGTGTGATACTCAGTGGGTGTGTTATTGTGAGACAACGGGTCTTCACAGGCCCGCTGTCAGGCGTAAGGGTTCTTCCTCACAAAAAATCAGTAATTAAATGTCCAAAAAAATGATGGCGATACTCGCAGAGATGTTAAGTGGGAAGTGAT
>JAABNY020000095.1:667313-681011 GCA_015164015.2 Brevimyrus niger | reverse complement strand
TCAGTGGGTGTGTGATACTCAGTGGGTGTATGATACTCAGTGGATGTGTGATACTCAGTAAGTGTATGATACTCAGTGGGTGTATGATACTCAGTGGATGTGTGATACTCAGTAAGTGTATGATACTCAGTGGGTGTGCTCACATGATTTCAGGGCAACGCTTCTCCTTTTTATTATTTAAATTCAGCTTTTTCTGTAATGAACTAGGATACAAGACCTGCTGGGATTCTGTTTTCACCAGTAAAGATTTGGAGAGGAACCATCATCTGCCTTTTGCCATTTTTTAAAGCGGAACCCAACCATTATCCCTGCCAGTTCAAAAGGATCTCCTTCAAAAGCCACAATGTTCAGAGATTCTTATAATGATTAATATCCGTGTATTTAGAAAAGACAGAAAATAACTTGCAAGTTTCTGCACTGAATGTCACAAAGGACTATATGCCAAATATTGTGTGAATGTTTCTGATATTTTTACCAGATGTGAGAACTGAGAGTAAAACACCCAGTCTTATTTTTCAGAGCCTTTCTTAACTCCCTCGAAAAAGGAGACGTGTTTGGCTGTAAGGCTGAGCAGAACCATGGGCCACAGCATGAAGCAGGAGATGTGGTGAGTCGTAATGTGGTGGATGAGGTGTGTTGGTGTTGCTTGGAGCAGGAAGTTCACTGGCTTTCTGTTGCACAACACTTGGGAAGTTCATGGAAGCAGGTGCAGGAGGTATTTCCAGCAGATGGTCCATACAGTGAGACATAAAGGGATTCAAGCAGTAAAACCATAATGAATGTGTTGCACTACCCAAGCAAGGATGAAATTGAATTAAAGATCGTTTATGATGGCAGCAGGATGGGGATGATTTATCAAATAGTCGCTCCGTCACGGTCGTCTTAACAACTCAATGAGGCCACACTAACCCAGGAACAACCACACTCAGAAACAGAACATCTGACTGCTATGAAACCAGAACAGAGCTTTTTTCATCTGTAAAGCTGCAGGTAACGCTTGACGCCAATTCTTGCGATTCTCAGGGTGATTTGTTTAGGGAAGCTCTACCTTCAGCTCAGGGCTCCATCTCCATAAGGCTCCAACTCTTATAAAGATACATCCTACAAAAGGTCATTCTTTTCCTACATCTGTTTCCCAAACAGTCTGTTAAGAGATTCAGGAAGAGCTTCTTAAGAGCAACCTTGATAGGTGCTGGAACACCTGACTGGTTAACGTTGATGGCTTGAAGATGCATTATCCCCTCCATGCAATTCAACACTGCAGAACACTATATTGCATTAATCAGAACTGGGGTAAACCTAAAAATAAAGTACAAAATTAACAAATTGAGTCATCTAAGCACACAAATGAACAAAACTGTCATTCATGCATTCATAATGTAAGAGAATGTCCTGCGTGCTTCATTACAGACTACTCAGGACTTATAAAGGTGGCTTTGTGGAAACACATTAGACAAATATGCAAATGAACCTGCAGTGTCGACTTATCGATGTCATGAACAAATGTTTTGATATATTGTGACTTTGGCACATTTAGAGAGGTGTGGGCAGTCCAGGGGCATGGGATATAGGGGAAACACATCCCAGGGATGTGGGATATAGGGGAAACACATCCCAGGGATGTGGGAAATAGAGGGAACACATTCCAGCGAAGTGGGAAATAGGGGAACCACATCCCAGGGATGTGGGAAATAGAGAGAACACATCCCAGGGATGTGGGAAATAGGGGAAACATCCCAGGGACGTGGAAAATAGGGAAATCACATCCACTCAAATATCAGAATAACTCTGCCTTCCCTTCCTTCCTAGTTAATAAATAAATACATAATCAACATTGGGCAGTAATTATGCCTGGAAAATGTTTTCTGATAAATGACCAGCATTAGGCAGGATTTCAAGATGAAACACAAAAAGTCCTTCCAAGACAAGGTGGACAAGGCAGAATCCCTCAAAACATGTCGTATCCTGGTACAGCACACAAGCCCACATCTCAGTGTTTGTCAGTGTCAGTGCTACAGGTCATGCTACCACAGTCTCAGTGTTTGTCAGTGTCTGTGCTACAGGCCATGCTACCACAGTCTCAGTGTCAGTGTCAATGCTACAGGCCATGTTACCACAGTCTCAGTGTTTGTCAGTGTCAGTGCTACAGGTCATGCTACCACAGTCTCAGTGTCAGTGTCTGTGCTACAGGCCATGCTACCGCAGTCTCAGTGTCAGTGCTACAGGTCATGCTACCGCAGTCTCAGTGTCAGTGCTACAGGCTATGTTACCGCAGTCTCAGTGTTTGTCAGTGTCAGTGCTACAGGCCATGTTACCGCAGTCTCAGTCTCAGTGTCAGTGCTACAGGTCATGCTACCACAGTCTCAGTGTTTGTCAATGTCAGTGCTACAGGTCATGCTACTGCAGTCTCAGTGTCAGTGCTACAGGTCATGCTACCACAGTGTCAGTGCTACAGGTCATGCTACCACAGTCTCAGTGTTTGTCAGTGTCAGTGCTACAGGCCATGTTACCACAGTCTCAGTGTCAGTGTCAGTGCTACAGGTCATGCTACCACAGTCTCAGTGTCAGTGCTACAGGCCATGCTACCACAGTCTCAGTGTTTGTCAGTGTCAATGCTACAGGCCATGTTACCGCAGTCTCAGTGTCAGTGCTACTGGCCATGCTTGGATTAGTTTCGAGACGTTTTTGCTAGCGGTGTTTTTGTTGTTTTGGCCTCGTCACTCCCGAAGTTTATTGCACCTCATGTCTGTGAAAAATAAATAAAAAAATACAAAAAAGGATCCCTTTGTGTGCCGTGTTCCCTGTTCCTCTTCCCGTGTTGTCTTGTCGTTCCCTTGTCCTGCCCTGTTTATCTTTCTGACGGTCCCTAACCCTAGACTGGGCATCGTACCACTCAGTGTAATACATTGTAAATTAATGGTACTGGAAGCAGGAGGTATGTACTTTTAAAAGGGAGTCTATATATTATTTATGGGCCAATCGAGGGAAAACACATTTAATAAGATTTTAACTGCACCCAGATCGCGGACGGAGTCTCTCGGCCAGGCTCACCAGTGTGTCAGGTCTGTCTGTCTGTCTGTCTGTCTATCTATATATCTATCTATCTATCTATCTTAGACATATAGGTATATAGTGTTCTGCAGTGTTGGATTGCATGGAGGGGATAATACATTTACTAAGTGGGAAAACATAAACTGCCAGTATTCCTCATGATGGTGAGAAATTAAGGCCCTGGAAGAAGTGACTTCTGTTTTTAGTGGTGGTGGATGTTTTAATTCAAAATTAAGTCTACATGAATGTTAAAGTACTTAGACAGATAATTAAGCTGTAGGATGCATTAACTATTATGTGGATAAAAAAGATTATTTTTAAAAATTCTCTAGAAAACACTGGATTAATGTTCAATAATAAGCATAAAGCAACTTACAACCACACTAATGTGTTCCAGCAGAATGACAAACTATGGCAACTGACTCATTTTCAAACACGGAGTGAGTTTGTCAATGTGTTATAATGTGGTTCAACTTTCAAAACATCATCAGTGAGTTTATTGGTAATATCCCTCACTCTGCTAATCTCTGAAGTATGATGCTCACCCATTGCCATTCACTGGGAGCACCATTAAAAAGCTATGCATTCTCCTTCTTTGTTTTGCAATTGCAGTTAATCCATCAAAAGAGATACGAGGGGCATTAAGAGTGACATAAAGAGAATTGGATGCCGGCATCAATTATAGATAAGGGCAATTCAATTGCAATTAATAAGGAGGCTTCCTTTAATTAAATTAATCTCTCTGTAACAGCTGAAACAAAGAAACAAGAGAAAAGACTGGCTTTGGTTTACTTTCTTCTAAATGGAAAATCCAGCATTAGACAGCAGTCAGGTGGATGAGGTGAGAATGCCAGTGATGGGGTTTGGCTGAACTCCTGCGCTGAGGGCAGTGGAATGACACTGGTGTTAAGGCACTTCCTGAAGGACAGGAAGTCCCACCTCACAAGCAGGAAGCCAGTCTTTCCAGTGCCAGTTCAAGTGCTTTCAGACATTGGTACAAATGACCATGGATGCTGAGACCCTGACCCCAGCCCCCCAAAAAGCTGCCTGAGTGTCGCACGGGTCCCACACACCAGCGCCAGCCTGAGGATGTCAACCCCTCAACATGAGGAAATATTATTAATCTTGTTATCAGGCGGTAGCTGAAAGTCTTTGTCCACATGCTACAAATTGTAGAAGCAGAGCAGATGGGGTCCTGCAGTCAAAGATTCATGGATAGAACCTTCAGCAGAGAAGATGGGGTCCTGTAGTCAAGGATACATGGATAGAACCTTCAGCAGAGCAGATGGGGTCCTGCAGTCAAAGATTCATGGATAGAACCTTCAGCAGAGAAGATGGGGTCCTGTAGTCAAGGATACATGGATAGAACCTTCAGCAGAGCAGATGGGGTCCTGCAGTCAAAGATACATGGATAGAACCTTCAGCAGAGCAGATGGGGTCCTGCAGTCAAAGATTCATGGATATAACCTTCAGCAGAGTGGCTGGACATGAGCTCAAGGCACATGTTGTTGAATATAACGGGATAAATTAGCTTACACGCTGCACTCACCTAACTGTTTGCACTGCCACTAGTCTCCCCTACTTTGGCTAATTGCACATTTTATTTCCCCTGCTCCTCCTGGGCTGTGCTGCCTGGAGACCCCGAATTATCAAGATATCCTGCACACCGTGCTACATGCGACATCTCCATCACCCTTAACGTCCGTCCGTCCAGCTCGCCCTACTGCCTGTGTCGTCCTCCATGTACGGCTGCCTGCCATGCTACTGGTTGCTTGGCGATCTGAAGGAGTGATAAAACCAGCTTATCATCACCTTCCTGCTCTCTGTTTGTGACTCAAATCTTATGGCTTAGACAGTGTGACTCGGCACTTGATCATCTCTCCGATTTGACTCTCCCTGTCGGCCCCTGGAGGATGGGCTCCCCCTTTGAGTCTGGTCCCTCCCAAGGTTTCTTCCTTCTAGGGAGTTTTTCCTTGCCACTGTCGGCTCTGGATTACTCACTGTGGGCTTTCGGCAGGGATGCTGTAAAGCACTTCGACACATTGTGATGTTGTGAAAACACGCTATACAAAAATAAATTTGTTAATGTTTGGTTGTATTATCGACTTTGTGCTATCGATTCTCTTCTCGAAAAAATAGCGTCAGACTAGGAATCAAAGCTAACAATAAAGTGAGAAGGTACACAAGCTCTCCTGAGGTCAGCTTTTGTCGGGTCTCTGCAGGCCTTGATGGGTGTCAGTAGTTAATCTATTGGCATCATATCACAGGTTCAAGTCACATTAGCAAGGTCTCCGTGCTGAAGGGGAGCTCATGGAGAGCCATCAGAGGAGATCCCCGGAGGACATGACCGGACACAGCGCTGCTGCATCATACCGGGACTTCAGTCTCACTTCAGCAGAGTCGCTCCGCATATCGTCACAAGTTCACGCAGACTGCACGCTGCGCTCGGAGAGCCCCTCCCCCTCTATCTATCACTCTTTCGTAAAGCTGTGCATTCGCATCGGTATTCTCTTACGGATCACTGTCCTTACCTTTCAGTGGCTCAGCCGCCTAGAGGCAGGAACTTACTAGATTGAGTCGTGCAAATCTTGCTGATATCGACAAAACCATCATCTCACGGGGTGGAGAGAAAGCTCAAGGTCAGCAATACCCACAATGTTCCATGACAGCCAGCCTGTTTATAAATTCCCAGCGCCAGTTCCTTGGAAGGCAAACCATCAAACTGAAAGTTAATGGGATTGTGGGTGGCTCTGTGCAGTGTGATCCTCTCCATGTAATGAAGCCATAGTGAGGCCTTCCGATCTGGCACAAAAGGAGGAGGCGTATTTACTACCGGCATTGTAACACCCCTGCAGGCCAGCAGGGTGCAGCAGGCAGATGCCATGGCATTTCCTTCTGAATCTCGCTGGGGGGGGGGGGGGGGGGGGGGGGGTGTGGGGGCCGGCGGCGGGGGGGGTCGGGGGGCGGGGGGCGGCGGCGGGGGCGGGCGGCGGGCGCGGGCCCGTTGATTGACAGTCAGCGGATAAAGGGGTCACTGTGGTCTCTTTATCTTCTCCTGCAGATAACTCAGCCCCCAGGATAAACACCTACACATGGAAGAATGCAGCTGAAGTTTATTATGCAGTAAACTGTGTGTGTTTCCTGTGGATTGTTTCAGCATGTAGTTGGCAGTTGACGCAGGTGGGTCAGGTGCTCTTGGTATCTCATTAGTCTCCGTTTCTGCTCTTGTTTATAGTCCTGCTCATCATTATTGACACCCTTTCATTTTTTTCCTCAAATGCTGGTGCACGTTGCCAGGAAGCTCTATTCTGGATTTGACTGTCCACAGAACATTTACCCAGAAGGTTTGTGGTGTGTCCAGCTACTCTTTAGTAAAGATCATTTGTTCCATTTGATGTCTTTCCTCCATCATTAGGCTCCTCCTTGACCATCACCCACACCACCCTTCTCACTTCAACGTGCAGTGGAGGACACATCCTGAAGCCATGACTCCAGATTGTTCCAGCTCAGCCTTTAGGTCTTTGGACTTTGGTGGTGTGTTTTCGCCACAGTTTACACCAACCTGTAAAGTGTCCTCTCATCAATTTTTCTCTTTCCCGCACATCCAGGGAGGTTCTTGACAGTTCCATACTTATCAAATTCTTAATAATGTTGCATACTGTTGAATCAGATACCAGGGTCTTTGGAGATAGGGTTAGGTCTTTGGGGATAGGGTTAGGGTTAGGTCTTTGGAGATAGCCTTATACCCACTGGAAGCCATGCATTTTTTAATAACAGCACTTCTGATGTTCTCAGAGAGCTCACTTTTCTTCACCAAAAAAGGAAGAGGGAATAACATGAGGCCTTTTTAAGCAGTAAAGTCACGTTTCATTGGCTAATTCAAGTCATGTGAAGTCATACACAATCACATACACTCACACACATAAAGGCATGTAATCCATACACACACACACACACACACACACACACACACACACACACAGGAGTCAGCTCCTCCGGGCCATCAGACACCTCAGCGAGTAGCTGGGTTTCACAGATGAACAACTTCTAATTAAAACAGCCCTGCCCCCTCCCATTTCAGCCGCACGTCGGCAGTTACACTTCGGTCAGGGTCCACAGAGCAGTCCTGGGTTATTTCTGGGGGCTCAGGGCCGGGTGAAAGAGAGAGAGAGAGAGACACACACACCTTTAAGGGTGAGATGCGGAGGCAGGACAAGGTACAGAGGAGATTTTCAGGAGAAGCACACAGCCTGGTCTCCAGCCAGATCTGCAGTATTTCTCCAAGCGCAGGAGACAAAATGGACGCTTGTGATTGACTGCTGTCTTGGATGGGATCATGGTGAAGGGCAGTCCATTGTGGGACTGGGTGGGAACACCCCGGCACGCACATCCTACCCAGGCCTTGGGAAAACTCGTACCAGGCCTTTCCCTCCATCTAACTGCCCACCCCCACAACAAAGAAAATTAGACTATAGGGATCTTGTTCAACAGCCCGGTGGGACCCCTAAAACCGGGGCCTGGGCGGAGGTACGCCCCCCACTCCCTCTGCGGCTCGCTGACACACATTCCCAGTTTCCGAGGAGCTGGCGGTACTGCCATCTGTGCTCAGCAGCATTCCTCAATTCCACTAGGATAGCAGAATGATGACCAATCTCCTCTTTCTCTGTTCCCATTGGCTGATAGGGCCCCAGAGGCCGGGGCTCCCAGCTGGCTCAACCAATGGCTTCCCAGACCTGGTTAAGTAATCATGGTCACCCTGAACTCCACTCCCTTTCCAGGACCCTCATTTCATCCCATGGCGGCCAGAAGCAGGAAGCGGCCAATGGCCGTTACATGGTCTAAGCTCTGTTCTCCTCCAGCACTGAAACTCCCTTCAGGAGCCTTCGGAAAGTGCTGGAAGATTCTGCTGGGAAAACACCTCCCACGGTGGGGCCAGTGTCATGGCCACCACCGTGCACTAGTGGGATGCTCAGATTCAGACAGATGTAAGTGTCGTACTGAAGAGTGTCTGGATGAGGGGCTGAATGGTTGGCGTTTGGGCTGAGAAGGTGATGAGACACCCACCTTTGTCGATTTTAGAAGGTATAGAGACACCCAGCTAACCCTAACCCTAACCCTAACCTAACCCACCTTTGTCGATTTTAGAAGGTGAAGAGACACCCATCTTTGTCGATTTTAGCAAACTACTTCATCCATACACATACTCAACCATTTCGGCTGCATGTTACTGCTTTCCGGGGTGTTTCTTTGGAGAGCTCCCAGCACCTCTATACTGGAGATGTTTCATATCCCAGCATCCAGATTTCCAGCTGGGAGATGATGAATTAGCACAAGAAACCACAGTTCCCACGTTCTTCCTCCCACGGGAGTTGGAGACCGTTAGCATTGTGTGATTATCGCCTTTGTTCTTCATGTGTTCGCCGCTCTACAAGCCGCTGGAAACTTGCATTCTAGTTGGACTCTTTGAAGCGAAGTGAATTAATGTCTCCAGGGCACACAGAAGGCAAACTGCCTGCTTTGGTGCGTTTCGGCACTCGGAAACGGCAGGGATGTTTTAAGCAATAAAAATGAAAGGCTAGCTACGATGCGCAGCCGCACATTGATATTCAGGTCCGGGGCTCGTCGCTCAGGCGTGTTAATCTGCATCCGCGCCGTTAGCACCAGGCTGCTTCATATTCATCATCCTCTTCTGCTGCTCCTCTCTAGGTGGGGTGATCTCATTCATTTTGGCACTTTCATTCTCACCACAAAGAAATTAAGCTTAAAATAAGAAGAAATGAAATTTCACATGACTTGAAGAGAGCTGCCTCGCTGACGTTTCTGCCTCACCTCGACCTCGGATCAGTGTGGCCTCCAATGACCCTGATTTAAAGAGAGCTGCCTCGCTGGCGTTTCTGCCGCACCTCGACCTCGGATCAGTGTGGCCTCAAATGACCCTGACTTGAAGAGAGCTGCCTCGCTGGCGTTTCTGCCGCACCTCAACCTCGGATCAGTGTGGCCTCAAATGACCCTGACTTGAAGAGAGCTGCCTCACTGGCGTTTCTGCCGCACCTCGACCTCGGATCAGTGTGGCCTCCAATGACCCTGACTTGAAGAGAGCTGCCTCGCTGGCGTTTCTGCCGCACCTCGACCTGGCCGCACATCAACATCCTGTCCATATTTAAGGAAGAGAAAGAAGGTGGGCATAATGAAAGACTGTTATGAAGAAAGGTATAATGCAGAAGGGAAGATATATAAGTGAAGGAAAAACCAGCCAAATAAACACCATAACAAATGGTTCCCACGGAGGAACCCTCGATGATTTGGCTGCCCCATGAGCCTCCCAGCTATCCCTCCGAATAACTCTAATGAGATATTTAAGCTAACAAGCTAGGGCCAATTAGCTGGGCCCTTTCATAATTAGTCTCCATAGCAACATGAGAGAATGCTTAAACACAGGCCAAGCTACCTCCCATGATGCCAGTGGCAGCTAGCTAAAGTGCCGTCTGTCTGTCTTTCTCTTTGCGTTTTTACGGCAGAAAGCTCCAGCAGTACATGGAGATGCAGATTTAGTCGCCCAAACAGCAGCAGCAGGGGGGCCAGGAGGTAGCGATGGATTGGAGCAGAGAATTGACCTTTAGAGGGTCTTTGTGACACCACTGGGTGGCACTGGCAGTCACGTGTTTCATGTTCAAGCACTAAATGTAAAGAGCTAAACTCAGGTGCACACAGACACGCTGATTAACGGGCTGATTACAGGCAGCTTTACCCATGCAGGGAGGGAGTTTTGTGGCTTGCAGGTTAGTGTTTGAGTCACTCTGGACGGATTATGGCATCATCAAACTGCACGTCCCCTCACCCCGAGGGGATGAAACTCAGCCAGCATGTCCAGAGCTGACACGCTTTCACATACCAAACCTCACTGTTGGGGCTTTCACAGTGATTTCAATCCGCGAGCATGAAGAATGAATAGTAATTACAATCACAGCAAAGTCTGGAGGAGTCTGAGTCTGTGCCTTGGCTGGCTTCTTCTGTCCAGTTCCACACAATTTCAATGAGATTTAGGTCAGGAGGCCAGGAGGGTCATTCTGAATTGTACTGTGTTTCAGGTCATACTATTCTACTGACTGCAGGGATTGAACCAGTGACCTTCTCATCACAGGCACAGTGTTCAGCCACCAGGTCCTGACCCGCTGAGCCACACACTACCCAAAAAAGGCAAACAAAGGTTTCATCCTCGTTCCTTCAGCATGATCTCAGCAGCCACTAACCAAAGAGCTAACCAACTCACACCCTGTGCACTGCAGCTGGACACACACCCTGTGCACTGCAGCTGGACACACACCCTGTGCACTGCAGCTGGACACACACCCTGTGCAAAGCGGCTGGACACACACCCTGGGCACTGCAGCTGGACACACACCCTGTGCACTGCAGCTGGACACACACCCTGGGCACTGCAGCTGGACACACACCCTGTGAACTGCAGCTGGGCACACACCCTGTGCACTGCAGCTGGGCACACACCCTGTGCACTGCAGTTGGGCACACACCACTGAAACACAATGGCACAGTCATGCCTTCCTGGGAGAGGTGATTGGATTGAACTTTATCCATAAAAATAAAATGAAGTCTGGCTTTAGAAACATTAACCCATCTGAAGTTTAATGATTTTAGATTCAAGGTGTTTTATTGCCTTAGAGCACTTATACTCATGCTGCTGGACTTGATGCAAAGAAAAACAGTGAGAAATAAATAAGCAGTCAATACGCAGTAAGCAGATAGACGTGCAGTAGCACATTTACGACAAGTAAAGGTTAGCACTTCACTCTGAATGGGCTGGTGCCACTGCAGGGGTGCAGTGCTGTAGTTCACTGGCGAGGGCGCTCAGGGGGTGAATGGTGTATACAAATGGCACAGCTGCCCAGCAGAAATGTGCGGGAAAGGGAGTGGAGATTCACTTCTCCAACTGGAGACTCTCCAAAGCTCAAGATTACTTTGTAAGTGCTTCCTGATTTCCTTCTGTGGTGCATGAGTAATTCTGAAGAACACATCGTATACAAACTGCACAGTGAATTCACTCTCTAAAATACTTCCCATAAGTGCTATAGAAGGTGAAGTCAAAAAGCAAATTCTGTATTCTTTAGAGTTCTGTAGAGATCTCCTACAAACAGATAAACTCTAGGAAGGCTGTAGAGATCTCCTACACACAGGTAAACTCTAGGAAGGCTGTAGAGATCTCCTTCACACAGGTAAACTCCAGGAAGGCCGTAGAGATCTCCTTCACACAGGTAAACTCCAGGAAGGCCGTAGAGATCTCCTACACGCAGGTAAACTCTAGGAAGGCTGTAGAGATCTCCTACACACAGGTAAACTCTAGGAAGGCTGTAGAGATCTCCTACACACAGGTAAACTCTAGGAAGGTTGTAGAGATCTCCTACACAGAGGTAAACTCTAGGAATGCTGTAGAGATCTCCAACACACAGGTAATGGATGGTTTAACAAGGAGAACATTAGACATTGGGACTACACATACCTACAGACCATAAAAAGAGGGAAACAGAGCAAAGATGGCACTAACCTTTGTCATGACCTGAGATGACTTTAATGATCCAGAGCAAATTGAACCAACCGACCAATCGGACCATGTTTGATGATGTTTGATGATGTTTGATGATGTTTGATGATGTTTGATGATTTCCACATGCATGTTCAGCACTCATGGGGTCCTTCCGCTGGGCTGCTTACTCCCTATTCTACTTTCATGTAACATTAATAAGTCCTTTATTGTATAAAGATATTTATTATTTTTGTTTTCAATGTCCAAAAGGAAAACTTTACCAGTATAAATTGCCCTGGTAGTTCCATACCCTGAGGTAACTGTGTGAGTAAGAGTTTGTATTGACAGAACAGGCCCTATAAAAATCTCTAACAAAGCAGGGAAATAGGCTGTTAGTAACTGAAGTTCAAGCTTCGACAGCTGAAATGCTCCTCAAATCGCAGGCCAGGTTTGGCTGGCCTCACTGCCCCCCCAAGCTGCTGTCCATTGGCCAGAATATGGGTTAGGAAGGAATGCAAAACAAGACAGATTGACTGGATTTGCCGATTTAACTCGACCCCCGTGTTCGATTCAATTGAGCAGTGACCCTTTTATAAACTGTATGAAAGTCAGTGAAAGCCAGATCTTAGGAACATTTGCTTGGTTTCTGTGTTTGTAAGAAAGTACAATGGCTTTAGACTGGAAAATACACAACTGGGCTTGTTGCTAATCAGTGGCTGTGGATCTTAAAAATGTCCACTGGCTTCCATAGAACTGTGTCGGCAGCTAGGGGCAGTGCCAGACTGCACTGCAGCCCATGAGACCAACCAGGGCACCACCCCCTTCCAGTGAAGGGGCTGAGCCCAAGCTGCCAGTGCTAATAATGATTTATGTAATCACTGCACACACATTAAAAAAAACAGGCTCCATCACTGCACACTCCTTAAATAACCTCCATCACTGCACACACATTAAATAAACACCCTCGTTAGTCAGAACAAATGCAGTTCAGAATGCAGGCTACGCTAAAGCAACAACTGCATTCTGACCCAACACTGAAGTGGATCATGGGGCTCCCTCCGCTCTCTAAAAGGATTCAGCTACTTCTACAGGTCAACTCTCAACTGTAACATACCGAATACTTTCTCAGTAAAAACATGACCTCACTGCAGTTTTACCTGTATTTATTCAGGTTGTGTATATTTGTAAGTTACAGGTGCTCAGGTAACTGCCCTCTCCTTTTATGTGACTCATGAACATGCTGACTAATGCTGTACATGTCTCTGCTAGTTATGTCACTAGCGTTATGCAATAGTCCCGGGATTTATAGGATATTAATCCATTACAGGCAGAGGTGGAAATTTCAGGTTCTAAGCAGCATCTTCATTAATGCCATGTTGCTGTGGCTCCCTGGTCGCCATGACAAAGCATGACGCTCACCCTGTGGACGGGGCTTCAGTCAGGCAGCTGTAGTGGTGGCTGAATCAATACCGGCCACATATCACAGGCACAAAGTGTGTGTGTGGGGGGGGGGGGGGCAGGTCTTAGGGACAAGTGTCTTTTTACTCCAACACTTAGGGCAGCAAAGTAACTTATTTTGCAGCTTGATACTTTACAAACCCCCAGGGCAGACCGAGTCATGCTGACTCATTAGTAAGGCCAGCTGGTCTTAAAGTAACAACATTTCAACATTTTTGCAAGTGTGCCAATTCATTTATGCCACTTAAACATAGCTGTTCGATAAAGATGGATGACTCTTTTACTCAGATGTCTAGGAGTAATAATAGGGGGAAGTAATTGTGTGATTAGTCAAATTCTCAAGCCCGCATTTTCTATTTCAGAGAATGAACGCTGCTCCAGCATTTAGTTTCACTGCTGTACTGCAATCCCACAATCCAGCACTCAATCCAGCGCCCAATCCAGCACCAAATCCAGCACCCAATCCAGCACCAAATCCAGCACCGAATCCAGCACCAAATCCAGCACCCAATCCAGCACCCAATCCAGCACCCAATCCAGCACCGAATCCAGCACCGAATCCAGCACCCAATCCAGCACCGAATCCAGCACCCAATCCAGCGCCGAATCCAGCACCCAATCCAGCACCCAATCCAGCACCCAATCCAGCA
>JAABNY020000095.1:644504-658834 GCA_015164015.2 Brevimyrus niger | reverse complement strand
CCTGAGCTACAGGCACATCCATGAATGACATTTTGTGTGCATCTGATAGAACAGTCCAACAGAACCAGTAACAGGAGTATACACTGTGTTTATGCATGGCTGTATTATGTTTGCATGTGCTTTGTGAGCAACCTGAGGAGGCATGTGGCTGTCTGCTCACCTTGCCATGATGTGGGTGTGGAGGCACAAAGGTGGTAGGGGATGGAGGAAGGAGGAGCCCAAGCTCCTCAAAGGGTCCAGCCCCAACCCCAATGTAATGATGAATTTGTAATTATAAATGTGTTGCTACAGTCACATTGGGTGCTAAACCAGCATGAGCCAGCATGAGCAGATAGAAAGAATAGTAGCAAGGAAGGACAGCAGAGAGGAAGGGGAGGAGAAAGAAAGAGGAGTGGAGAGGAAGGACAGCAGAGAGGAAAGGGAGTGGAGAGGGAAGATGGCAGCAAGGAAGGAGCGTGGAGAGGAAGGACAGCAACGAGGAATGGACAGTGGAGAGCAAATACAACAGGGAGGATAGAGGAGAAGAAAGAGAGCACTGCAGAAGGAGAGCAAAGTAGTCGAGTGGACTGACCAACACAGCGAACACGATGGGAGAGCGGATAATCCACCAGAAGCCCATGTTGATGTTCCTCTCCCAGCACCTGGACACCGGGGGAGTGGGTGAGAAAGAAGATACCACTATTATTATTATTATTATTATTATTATTATTATTATTATTATTATTATTATTATTATATTGTTATGTAATTTTGCAGCAATTTCCCATTGCACTACAACAGCCCTGATCCCCAACAGGCCTGATCCCCAACAGCCCTGATCCCCAACAGGCCTGATCCCCAACAGGCCTGATCCCCAACAGGCCTGATCCCCAACAGGCCTGATCCCCAACAGCCCTGATCCCCAACAGGCCCAATCTCCAACAGCCCCGATCCCAAACAGCCCTGATCCCCAACAGGCCTGACCCTATTAGCTCTCCAATGGTTTTGGCTCATCTGGGGATGGGGCTCCTGAAGGCTTTCCCCCATCCCCTTCCTGCGGGCGGCTGCAGCAGAACAACTCCCCAGGAGAGCAGAAGGGTGTCGTGCCTGTTTATACCGAGCATTTTCACGGTGGCTGGATCGACTGCTTGCAGGGTAGGATGCAGTTTAACATCATACCCAGGGCATGTTGCAATGAGGCGTTAATGAAAACAGGCTTCCTCACTGTTAAACGGCATGGCTGTGCTGGGCGACCTCTGCAGACCCATTGATATGGTAAAACTATTTTCAGATTAATAAGATGCTGGTTTGATAGGGGCTTGGATCCCTGCATTGTGTTGCAGCAATTTGCATGCCTGGGACAAAACTGTAAAAGAACCAGCAAACTGGCACACAGACAGGCAGACAGAAGGAGGAAACTTACTCATGATTCTCATAGAGGTATTTCACCGTCACCCAGGGCAACACAAATATCAGTGGGGCACCTATGGGATGGAGATATGATAAGAGCAAGTCAGCCACTGCTCCCTCCTTCCAGTCGTTCTCCTGCACTCTTCCTCCCTCTTCTCTCTTATCTCCCCCAGGCTCCCTGGCTTCCTTCTCCTGTCTTTCTTTCCCAGACTCCCTGGCTTTACTCTCCTGAAATCCTTCCCCCAGGCTCCTTGGCTTCCCTCTCCTATGTTCCTTCCCCCAGGCTCCTTGGCTTCCCTTTCCTCTCTTCCTTCCCCCAGGCTCCTTCGCTTCCCTCTCCTATCTTCCTTCTTCCAGGCTCCCTGGTTTCCCTCTCCTGTCATCCTTGCCCTGGATTCCCTTGGCTTACCTCTTTTCTCTTCGTTCCCCCAGGCTCCTTAGTTTCTCTCTCCTATCATCTTCCCTCAGGTTCCCTGGCTCCTCTCTCATCCTTTGCCAAGCTCCCGGGCTTCCCTCGTCTGTCTTCCTCCCCCAGACTCGCCAGATTCCCCCTCCTGTCACATTTGCCCCAGGTTCCCTGGCTTCCCTCTCCTCTCTTCCTTCCCTAAACTCCCTGGCTTCCCTCTATGTTCCTTCCCCCATGCTCCCAGGATTCCCATTCTCTTATCATACTCTTCCTTCTCTTCCACCTCCTGAACACAACAATCCCGTGAAAACTGATGGACAAAAATGCTTAAAACAACCTGCTGTTCGTGTGACAATGGAAACCATAGTGACCAGTTTAGTTTTAGACTGATCAGATGAGTTGGACTACAGAATACACACACACACACACACACAAATCAGCTCACCCCAACCAATGCATAGGTAGATGTTGAAGTAATTCTTCTCAGTGAAGACTGTAACCACCAATAGGTTATGTAAGTAGATGCCCTCCACCAGCAGCCAGTAGTTGTTGGCCATGACGCTGTATTGCATCATCACCACAGCAAGGCGGCATCCTGTAGCTGTCTGGGAGGAGCAGAGATGTGTGAACATACACACACACACACACACACACACACACACACACACACACACACACACACACACACACACACACACACAGACTCATATCATTGTTGGGACTGTGCATGATCATGCATATAAAGTTAGTTTAAATCATTAGACAAATAACTTTCATTTTTATCATTCAGTTGTATTTTGGTTGGAACATCTGATTTTGATTTTTACAAAAGGAATTATTTTCATAAGATAATAGAGATCAATCACCTCATACAATTACAAAATGACCATTTTGAAGTTAATTAAGCTACACAGAGGGCAATCTAGAGACAAATGAGCAAGTAGTAAAATGGTTGTTCTCTGTTACAAGAGAGAACTTTCCAGAAAGCAGCAACAATGCAAGAGGGAGCCGCCTACTGGACTGTGCCCCTCGCTGGCAGCCTACCTGAGGATCCACCCAGTGCTCCACCTGGTGGTCGGGAGTGGCAGCGCCCTGAGACAGGCTGTAATTGATGGTGTCCAGCAGGGCGTCCTTGGCCAGAATGGAGAGAGCCCGCAGGATGAAGGAGGCAAACAGGTTCATGTGGATATTGTTGCGCATGCAGTGCAGCTTCCTGGGAAAACAAGGGTGTGAGGTGCTCAGGCCATCTGGCCCTGGGAGCTGCTCTTCACTGAGTCTGCTTCATTTCCTCATTAAACCCCCTGCAGACAGGCATCAGATCACAGACAAGCAAGGTCCATGTCCCAGCTAATAACAGAGCTCATTCCCCCGACTATAAGAACAGCTCCTTAGGCAACACGTCCCACTCTGCCCGGCCGGGTTGTCATAGCCGTGTATGAACCCGCCCAGCTGGCTCTCACCTGAAGGCCCCCAGGATGCCCAGTGCCAGGACCAGGGCCCCCAAGGAGAGTGAGTATCCCACAGTGTACGTGACCCTCAACTTGCCCAGGATCCTGCCATACTGCTGCTGCGAGGGAATATGACATCATCAGTCCGCGCCAAACAGACCAAACCCCACCTCTCGGACAGCTAACAGCAGAATGTGGTCGTACACAATGTATAAAAATACATCAAGCATTAAAATGAATCAAAAACATAATAGAAAACACATTTAAAATACAATTAAAAATAAATACATATATATTTCCTTGAAAAGCCATAATTAAAAAAGATATATGTTAAGTAAAGTTCACAGGCATATCGCTTTGCCGTCTGCTATCCGCACCTCCATGGGGTCATCCTGCTCACACTCGCTAGTGTTCTTGGGGCCCCACTGTCCATCTGCAGCGCAGGAGCGATACACCAAGCCCTGCTGGACTGAAGACCACACACACAAACACACACAGACAGACACAGGCACACAGACAGACACAGACACACAGACAGACACAGACAGACACACACACACACAGGCACACACAGACAGACACAGACAGACAGACACACACACAAACACACACAGACAGACACACAAACACACACAGACACACACACAAACAGACACAGACAGACACACAGACAGACACAGACACACAAACAGGCACACAGACAGACACACAGACAGACACACAGACACACACACACAGGCACACACAGGCACACACAGACAGACATGTAGACAGACAGATACACAGACACCCACGGAGACAGACAGACATACACATACATGGTGTGAGGGCGATTTTTTCGACTTTCCCTTCCTCCAGCTTGTCCCTAAAAATTCCACCATGACCATCAAATGCCTCCATGTGGACACACACTGCACACACTGATCCACCCTCACCCCAGGCCCTGGTGACCCCTGCTCCACCCTCCCCCCAGGCCCTGGTGACCCCTGCTCTACCCTCCCCCCAGGCCCTGGTGACCCCTGCTCTACCCTCCCCCCAACAAGCCCAGCGATTGAGGTCTCAATCCCCCCTTTACCTGCCTCTTTCTTTGGCCGCATTCCCGACATTCAAACCCCATGCGTGCAAAAATAAAATGGTTTTCCAGATACTCAGAAGAATGCTGAGTATAATTTTATTCTCAGATTCCGTAAAATGACTAAATGGTTTAACAGATCCTGACTGTGCTTTTGTGATATTTTTCCTCTTTTAAAGATATATTGATTATAAATGTTGTTCCTTAAATACAATTATAAAGGGCTAGAAAAATGCAGGACATCAGAAATATCACTGCACAGGAAAAGTAACTGTCACATTCATTCACCACCTTCAGTTTTCCGAAACCGAGAGGACTCTAGAACTGGGCTCTAGAAATGAAGGTGGTCTGCATCAAGGGTGGTCTGCACCAGGGGTCATGCCTTCCTCACTAAGTATAACTAAGTATAACTTATGAGAATCATTGAGTACAGGTCAGCAATGTTACAATCTGCCTTCGTGCCGATTTCCTCAGTGCTGATGTGCCCTCTTGCCCCGCCCCCCGGACCCCTTATTTGTCGACCTGAGTGATGCGTTTTAAGCTCTGCATGCCTCTGCACTGACTGCTTTTCCAGGAAGCTGCTCATGTGTCCATGGCCCTCAGCCTGCCACTGAGTCCTGGAGGCGAATTCTGCTGCAGATCTCTGGTGTGGAGTTCACAGGGGGGGTCTGCAGAAGTGTGCTGGTGTGAATTTCTGCGTCGCGTTAATAAACCGGGAATGAAAGTCAAGCTGGGGGAAGCTCTGTAATTGATTATCGCAGAGCTTTGACTCTTTGCAAAAGTAACCATTTAACTTTGCATAACTGAAACTTTTATTCAAAGAAGCTGATAGATCTTGTCCAATGGGTGCTTCTCCATTTACAATTAGCGCACAGTGGCAGCCTATCTGATCTCCACCCACACCTTCTGAGCTGTGCTCCTCTGCTGTCTTATTTCAAACCAGTGAAGGCTCCACACTTTATTTCTGTAGCACATGCTCACCTTTGCGATACCAGGGCAGGAACCAGGGGCAAGACACATTGACGGTGGTACCAGGCGTCCCATCAGGCCAACAGGCATAGTTGTCAAAGGTTCGGTTGCAGACCACAACTGAGAAGAATCCCAGAAGATGCAAGGAGGCAGAAACAGAAAAGCTGGTGTTACATTTCACTGAGAGACATCATCAGGTCACGGGAGCACAATACCAGCAAGATGCCTCACCAGGGGCCGGGGGGTCATGGCTGATGTTGTGGGTACATTCATTCTTGTAGCTCATCCATTGTTCCATCAAGACCTTCAAGGATTTTGTTGAGGAAACCTGAGAACAATATGTTCATTTGAAAACATCAAGCATCTCAAGCACGGTGAAACCATTCTGACTGTACATGATCACGCTCCGAACAAGCATGGAGAAAATCACGCAAGGAAACTTTCATTTGAAGGACTGATACAGGCAAACAATAAGCATAAACATTTAATCAGTTACAAAATATTAACATTGAGATTAACTCATCAAATCTGGTTCAAGTCTCGGGTCTTGCTTTACGTAGTGTGGGCTCAGGCGCCACTCTTACCCAGGCGAGTGGGCTCATGTGCCACCCTTACCCAGGAGTGTGGGCTCAGGTGCCACCCTTACCCGGGAGTGTGGGCTCAGGTACCACCCTTACCCAGGAGTGTGGGCTCAGGTGCCGCCCTTACCCAGGCGAGTGGGCTCATGTGCCACCCTTACCCAGGAGTGTGGGCTCAGGTGCTGCCCTTACCCAGGCGAGTGGGCTCATGTGCCACCCTTACCCAGGAGTGTGGGCTCAGGTGCCACCCTTACCCGGGAGTGTGGGCTCAGGTACCGCCCTTACCCAGGCGTGTGGGCTCAGGTGCCACTCTTACTGTACATGGGCCCAGGGGCTACCCATACAAAGGTACTGCCTGTACCCAGGAGTGTGGGCTCAGGTACCACCCTTACCCAGGAGTGTGGGCTCAGGTGCCACCCTTACCCAGGAGTGTGGGCTCAGGTACCACCCTTACCCAGGAGTGTGGGCTCAGGTGCCACCCTTACCCAGGAGTGGGGGCTCGGGTGCTGTTCTTACCTGGGTGCTGGAAGAGAGCATGAGCAGGGCTATCAGGACAGACACTTGTGACATCCCTCAGTCCTGCAGTCAACGCTGGGAGGGGGTGTGGGGGTCAGAGGATTCAGCTCATTGATGGGGCTTCATCTGGACACGTCACATGGCCTGGACCAGAGACACTACAATCAGTCTTAATATCATCATCATGCTCAGTCTTAATGTCCCTGTCACACAGGTTATTAATGTTACCGTCACACGGGTCACTGTTAGTGTCACCATTCCTTATGCTGTGTGTTGTATATTGGGCCAAACACTGACACAGAACTCGTTCACTGTCTTTATCATGTGCCCTGTGACATACGCCTCTGTACTGCATCTTCGCTGGCATTTAGCTCCACGGCCCCAGGCTGCAGAGCCTCGGATTCGCGTTTAATGGAAGTAAATAGAACCAGGAGTTTATGAAAGTGGATAAAAATTGCAGAGAAACTCGAATGAAAACAAACAAAACAGAAGATGTGGCTAAACATCTCAAACCAGAAAGAGGCAGTTCAAACTGATGAACACGGTTTAGTGACGCTCTTCCCCTCACAGGTAATGCTCTGCTGCGTGCGCCTGCATCTCCCATGGCAACCATCACCCACCTTAGGTGTCTGTCAGGATCTGTGGCCGAAGTTGGAGAACGGAACGAAATCTGAAACGTTTCTGCAAAAAACACCTGGATTGTGGAAACATTTTTGGCTAAAACGTTTCAAATTCCATTCTGTTCCAGTCTCCTGGCTGGGGGCATCTGTTCATAGCGGTGGTACCCAGCCCGCCTACAAACCTCCCCGCATGCACGAGGAAAGTTTCCAAATGTCACCTGACTGTTCCCTGAACAAAGGCAAACCGGAACAATTTCACTTTGCTACGTGCTTAATCATCATCCAATAACACATTACTTAGCAGGTAACTGTTCTTCCCATTGGTCCCACAGTGTCACATGACTCCATTCGATGCATTAAAATGGTTTCAGCAAATTCAGCGGGCTGAAGGCTGAGAGAGTGAATGCTAAGGTACCTTGGTGAGGTCACATCTCCGTGATGGACAAAGCAGTCTCATGTAGAACCCCCCCCCCTCCCTGAGGGCTTACCATGGTGATAATTTGAGGGATCCAATCTCAGCCCAGGGACAAAAACTTTATATTTCTATGTGAGACCCTTGGACAATGTGTGATTGCCTAGGAATGAAGCTTCAGTGTCAATTCCTTCAATTCTGAATGCAGCTGATCCTCTTCCAGCTGATTCCTCTCCCCCCGATCCCGTTCAATCCAATCTCCTTCCAGCCAAACCCCTTTTTACTTAATCATACTGCATTTAAACATCCAATTACAAAACATGTACACGCACGTCTGGTGGTTGAGTCATGGCAAATGAACTTCTTTCTTTTAAGGTAGAAACATTTCACTGCTCATCCAAGCAGCTCCTTCAGTCTGAGGAAGGTTGTAAGGATCCACAAATTTATCCTCCCCAGTAGTTCCACTTTACACCTGCCCTGAGTAGAGGCTCGTCGAGTGACACAAAAGAGGGAGGGGAGGAGTTGTGGGTAGATGTAACAGTTACACCTTTAGCAGTTCATTACCTCAGACAGGCTATTTATCTCAGACACACTTCTAACATGGGCCCAGTGTGTACACTACCTCAGAAAGGTCAATTACCTCAGAGACACACTTCCAACATGAATTTAGTGTGTACTCCACCTTGGGCACACAATTAAACTCAGATATCCAATCTGTTTCTTTAGTGGTAAGACTGTACCCTCAAAAAGTGACAATCCATAGAAGTTGAGGACCCAAAACACCTAGCCAACCTTTAAGGTCAGACAGGGAACATGAAAAATACTGTGAAAAATAAAACGTAACAGCCTTATCCAGTACAGTGGGTGTCTTTACAACTCGATCTTATGATCTTCTGCCGTTTCTGGGACCCGAAGGTGTCAGGTTGTGACCACATCTGTATCCTTGAAAATATATAGAACCATCTGAGGAAGTACTCAGCTCTGGAAATACAAAATGAAAAATCATCCACACAGAGTGGTGTAAATGAAAAGAATCTGCTCATCGTGAAAGGTCATGTGACTGTACCGCGATGATTATAATATCAGATCAAGCGGACATCAGAGTTGGCAGTATGGGCTCACTGCTGGTCCCATGTCAGCAGGGTGTGGCTCCTCCAGGGCCTGCATACATGCGGCGATACCATGCGGAAGGGAGTCGTACAGCCGCTGTATCCTCTTCATCCTCTTCATCCTCTCAGTCGTCGAGACATGGTGCAGGGTGACGCAGTGTGTTGTAGAGAGTCCAGCACATGTATCTGGATGGCAGGTGCAAATGTCATGGGGTTCTGTAATGACTGATGCACCATACAACAATCCTCCTTGTCTCCTGACGTGTGCTGGTGCCCTCATGGGCTCATGGGTTCCAACATCAGGAGACTGGGACATCTGCATGGGCCACAGCGACATCACCACCCAGCCTCATGAAAACCCACGATGTGGCACAAACTCCATCAAGTGCTGGTAATGCTGTCTAATGCGTCTGAGACATCCTCTGTGTCTGGTGATTAGACGTGCCAGCTCCGTGCAAAGTGAATCAATTACATACCCATCACTGATCTGCACCTGTACCACATTACATCCAAATTGGACCATTACTTCTGGGTGCTTAACTTTTTTTGTCACTGAGTGTACAAATGTAATATTTCAAGCAAAGCTCAATTATTGATTAATGACTACACTGTTTGGCTCTGTGTGTTTTGACTTTATGCCCGTGATCAGAAGGTTCAAGTCCTTTGGTCAGCAGAGTAATTTCACCATTCAGCCCTTAATCCCAATTGCTTCAGGGATTGGCTGACCCTGCTCTCTTAAATGTATGATATTTTGGTTAAAAGGTTCTGCTAAAGTAAATGTAAAACCCACACAGCATACTCATGCCAAACTCACACGTTCAGAAGAATGGAAAAGAAAAATCCATCAATGCTAGTGGTAGCCTCAAGTTCCAGAAAGCCCTTTGGAGTTGAGATCAGACAAAGGCAAAGTGTAAACAGAGGGGCTGTAAACACAGGACCCTCCCCATCAGCTACACGCTCCTGGAGGCATGCTGGGATTCGTCTCACTCTGGGATGTCTGACAGTAAGAGTCTGCGCAGGGTTGGGATCACACAATGTGATGACAGGAGGGCATCGTTTGCAGAAGGAGGAGACTGGAGGGGGACTGAGGGGGGAGGGGCTGGCTGCCTGTGCTCCTCCAAGGCAGTAGAGTGTTTCCAGGAAGGTGCTCCAAGGCCTTAGTCACTTTGAGCTGATTGATGCAGATGGGTTAGGAGCATGAATCACCTCTTTCTAGACTATTCTAGCCCTGCTGTACTAATAACATGGCAGCAATCATCCTTGGAGTATGACTCCGGTGCATTCTGGGAAATATGTGTGTTATGCTCAGGGGTCAGTTAGCACTCATTTTCCCTAATTCAACAGAAATGGTTTTGCCACAGGGAACAGCCATAAGCAGCTAGTCAGGAGTATAGCTCTGGGAGCTGGAGAACTTCATATCTCACTAGTGTTATCAAAACAGCCCTAAAGTAGCCTGAGCCTGTCCCTCATTTACTGACCGTTTGATTAGCCTGTCAGTTAAAGCTCCTTACCCATTAGCTATCCATCCAATGACCAATGAGTAGTCTGCGTGCCCAGCCATTCCATAATTAATTGGTCGTCTGTTGTTCTGTGATGTCACACAGTTGATGTACAGCAGCTGTTCCTATTGGTTGGTTTCTGGATATTGGAGTACCTGGTGATTTGTTTGCTTATGGTAACCAGGCTTAGACTGGCCCTTTACGTGACCATGCCATTAGCAGTGTGTCTGAGAAGAGTCCACTCACAGCCCCACTTGCACACTCTGACTGTGGTCTCTCCTCCCCGGGGTGACTAACATCCGGGAACGTGATCCGTGGAGGAAGGATATGACACTATAAACAGAGACTGCAGGTCCTGAAAGCCTAAACTACCAGTAAAATGCCTGCATGGGCTGCGGTGATGCAAACTTCTGATGATCCTCAGCCAAAGTCTGCAGATCAGGGGGCTGACAGGAAGGTGCCCCTGGAGGCGAAATCGAAGGATGGTCCATGGGTGTCTGGCCGGCCCAGGACCCGAGAAGCACATGTTTCATGCTTTCATGTCTGTAATATAGACACCGTGGCGAATCCACATGAAATTCAGTCTGATCACAGCAGAGAAAATGATCTTCACTGGAGAAGCGGATGCTTGACTGGGCTTTGAAATTCCTGTTGTCACACTGGGGAGTACAAGCAGATGACACGTTAATGCTGGTGCTTTGAGGGAGGTACCAAGATGGGGGGGGCTAGCTAGCCAGGTCTCTTATATTAGTATATCAGGAGCTGTTAGGATGTATTTTTCCTCCTGGTCAGGTGTGCTTGTGAGATCAGCATGGTCCTTGAGAGGGAAAATGTACATTGATGGTTGTGCAGGTTTGTTGGGCTTGAAAGTGGGCTGCTGTATATTGTTTGGGATTGTAGCTATGAGTTACATAAGAGTCTGTGAGTTACCCCGATTTACCACCTTCTTTTACATTTTATATGTGGAAGAGGGAACAAGTGTTTCAGATTTGTGCTAGTTCCATGCATCAAACTCTGTTACGGTTTGTGACTCAAGTTTTAAGAACTCCAGCTAAGGAACTTACATCTGATCCCTCTCACCATGGATGCTACCTGCCCCAAAAACCTCCCCCAGGCAAGAAAACCAACAACAACCCATCACTTGAAAAGTTTCTTCCCAGAGGCAGTAACCCTAATGACCTGGTCATTACTTTATGTGTATATATTTCCTGGCACGTATAATTTATATTAGGTCGCGTTCACAGTTCGACTTCTGATATTCAAATTGAGTTCTAGGTCAAACTGGTTTGTTCGACTTTCTAGAAATTCGAGTTCTAGTGAGTTTGAGAACCGAGGTACCACAGTATATTATTTAACATATATATTTGTGTATTTCTACTCAGTTACATGTTATGTGTGAAGTGTGTGACCATGTGCATAAGTAATTCTGATTCTGGAGTGTCTTCCCAGATTTGCTTTGCTGACGTACAGTGCGCTGAGAATGGATCATGGGAGATTAAAATGTATGCGTGTGATAGTGGCTGATGTTTGGTGCTCATGCTAAATGCCCAGCTTTAGATCGGGCCCTCATTCCAGCTCCTGGCTTCTAAAGCGTTTCGGGAATCCAGGAGACACTTGGTATAAAAGCAGGAAAGCTGCAGCCTGTGGAAAGGTGTGTGTATCTATAAACCAGTCAGGTCGGGGCCCAACATCTGGAGATCAAAAGCCCAGGAAGCGCCGTGGGACTGGGGCTGGGGCTGGACCTACTGGGATGGATGTTAACACTCATCTGCTCATCTCCTCTCACATTTCCAGCTGTTTTGAAAGCATCTTCTAATGATGAACCCTCAACGTATGGCTTCCAGATGTTGCCTCCTCCCAGTACGCAGGGACTCACCGTAGACTGCCCTGGTCGGAGGCACCATCCAGTCTGCTGTGGCTGAACCACACGAGCTCCATGGGGATCAGACCGTCCCCAGGGTGATGACCTCCCACCAGACATCTGGGGGTGCTGAGTGGCTCAGTGCATAGTGTCTCTGTGTTTACGACTGGAAGATCACCAGCTTGATTCTTGTTCTCGTTAGAATAAGCTCTGTTAGGTCCTTCAGGTATATTGAAATGCCCAGAAATTCTCCAGGAGAAGCAGACTGATCCTGCGCTCAGACCTCAAGCCTGTCTGTGTGTATGTGAGTCTCAAAGGAGCGACATTCCAATGTACCAAAACTCGTAGTTGGGCAAATGCCAAAAAGCTTAATTTCATTCATCATAAGTTACTCTAGCAGAGAATGGCCACGTGGCAGGGGGAGAATCTTGGTGCGAATACATTTACACATTCCACAGTGGCTCCCGTGCCGCAGATCAGCTACACTGTCAGCCCATCCGGCCAAACGGAAAACACCTGCTGGTCACATGACCCCCGTGACCTCGCTGCTGACCCGGGGCCCATTCAAGATGAGCGGCACAGTCTCGTGCCGTAACCACAGTCCAGCCGGCGATCACACTGGGATACTCTCCTCTCATATTCACACACAACAAAGTCGACGAGGTAAATGAGGGACCCTCATGTGTCTGTCAGAAGCAGGAGAGGGACAGAGCCGCACCTCGAGACTCCCGGTGCTCTGGGTCGGGCTCTAAGTCCCGGTGCTCTGGGTCGGGCTCTAAGTCCCGGTGCTGTGGGTCGGGCTCTAAGTCCCGGTGCTGTGGGTCAGGCTCTAAGTCCCGGTGCTGTGGGTCAGCACTTCCCTTGCAGGGCAATGAGAACAGCAGCAACTCAAACTGCAGTAAGACTATTGGTGTTTATCTAGTATTAGGAAAGTGCATTTCCATCCCTACCCTTAAGTTTTAAATTTAAATTTAGATAGATTTGTTTGGTTTACTTGATTTAGGGAAAACTGATGTAGTTTTGGTATATTTAATTGCTGCTACATTTCTTTTCCTTGGTATTACATTTTAACAGGACAAATGGAAAAAAAATATTTTGTACTAACAGGAAGGTTCATTAGAAGACTCCAATTTTAAATAAAGTTTCAGCTCCAAGATTGGAGCCCCACCCTCCATAAGGATGTGAGCTCTGTTTCCATGGTGGATCAGCAACAGGCGGTATCTGAGATTGGAGCCCCAGCCTCCATAAGGATGCAAGCTCTGTTTCCATGGTGGATCAGCAGCAGGGGGTATCTGAGATTGGAGCCCCAGCCTCCATAAGGATGTGAGCTCTGCAGCAGCACATATCTAAGGTCTTAATCTCACCTTGGGTTCCATTCAGCCATGACTGGTTTTTTTATGACACAGCAGGAGGCCTTTAAGGTAAAACGGAGTCGGCACATTGGCTGACATGTAGGAGATTCTGGGTCCTTGTTGTGTCAACAACACTATTCAGTCTGACAGGACAGAACCGGTCTGACGATGAGAGCTGAAGGTGGGACTGCGCTTTAAAAAGGAGCAGGAGTAGCACAACTACACTCAACTCAGGCTACCTTCACACTGCCATGCTGAAGTGACTCAAAATAGGATTTTTTTGTCTTAATGTGGCACAGATCTGATCTTTTCAAATCAGATTTGCGTCACTTTCATATGTGGTACTAAATCTCATACGTATCCGATTCGCGGCCATGCGACCTGAATGTGACGCTCAGATCGGGATTCATGAGGCTTTTCGCTTATACACATGCGCTGACATCATCCATCCACATCACGGTCCCACCATTGCTGGCTCCTTTCTCGTACCCACACATCTCTTGGTGCAGCGGTTCCAGCAATAACTGCAAAAACAGAAAAAGCTAGACGCCTGACCTGAACCTTTTCGACCTGCTCAGGTAAAGCTGATTCACTGTTTGTCGTCCTCCAGAGCAAAGTGCGATACCTGCGTGAGCTACTAACGGCTCCATTTTTAATGCCATGAGTCGTCCCACAGATATGACGTTCTTTGTTGTTGGTGACCTAGTTGACCCGTGTAAAAACCAATCAATGTGCAAATACATGACATTTAAGAGGACCGATACGTTCACGTCACAATCAAACACAGGTCACTTGTAGTTATGAATATGAACCGTCAAGATCCGATCAGAGCAAAAATGGGAATTGAACGATGTGGCTGGCAGTGTGAATGTACACAGGATCACACTCACTCAGGCTACACAGGATCAGACTCACTCAGGCTACACAGGATCAGACTCACTCAGGCTACACAGGATCACACTCACTCAGGCTACACAGGATCAGATTCACTCAGGCTACACAGGATCACACTCACTCAGGCGACACAGGATCACACTCACTCAGGCTACACAGGATCAGACTCACTCAGGCTACACAGGATCAGACTCACTCAGGCTAC
>JAABNY020000095.1:330419-341173 GCA_015164015.2 Brevimyrus niger | reverse complement strand
TCAGCCTCACTATTAGGATGGCTCCTATCTCTTGCTAAATTGATTTGCACAAACAATCCCACATCTCTTTCCTGTTTTTGTAGTATTCAAGCTGAATGCTAACCGCTGACCCAGTTTTTTGCCACTCTGTGGTTTCGAGTGCAGTGACTTGACATGCATATGCTTTGTATGAGGAACTTAAGTATATCAGATGAGGGTGAAGATCTGGGCCAATATGCTTAAAACTTCTTAAGAATGGTCTTAAGAATGGTCATACACTTTGACTTAAGAGTTTAAAAAAAAATCTTAGCAAAAAGCAGGACCTAAGAGTATTGTATAAAGCTGCTAAAAGTAACTTTCAGCAAAGCCTAAACCCAATTCCTAAGTGCTGACAGAGCCAGCATTTATGTGTCATGAAACACACTTAAAACACTACAACACTTAAAATCCCGCCCCAAATACTGAGTTCAACCAATAGAGGAGCTGCACGGTGAATATATTAGTGAGCTTTATACAACATACCTTTCTGTGATCATACCTTTAATTGGTTGTACGTAAATCTACCTAGCATATCGCCAATCAATTTCCACTAATAAATGCAAATGTTGTATAAATTATGGGTCATACGCAAAACTCATAGCAAGACAATGAATTCTAAAAGAAAACCAAACTGGACGACAAACGAAACGGTTCTTTTGGCACAGTTGGTGCTTAAATGGAAGGAGGTAATGCGAGGAAAGTTTAGCCCAGCTGAAGCGCGGACAAAAAAAAGCTTGGGAGGCTGTTGCAAGCTCCGTAAAAACTGCGTCACCTCGGACAAGGCGTTCAGCAGAGGAATGTGAAAATGGTGGTATAATATGTTTTATCGATCTCGCGAAAGGAAATCAGTTTTTTTTTTTTAATTATAAAAAAGTTTATAATAAAGCAAGCCTGCAAGCTACAGGTTTGTGTCATTACTTATATCGCTGTTATAACCCTCGCTATAATAGGTGACTATTATTATTATTATTATTATTATTATTATTATTAATAATATATTTTTCCAGTTGCCAAAAATGTAGCCTCATTATCACCTTCAGTTCAACTGTAAGTGTATAATTATGTGACGTAGGAGATTGTATCCGCTTCCGAATTAGTTTGGTAACAAAAAGAATGCCCTCATGATCCAGCCTGTACCTTTTTATTAATTCATTATTGTCGTACGTCTGCAGGACGTCCTTTTTTTGGCGGAAAGTGCGCGGTCTTCGTGTGGGTGCGCGTAGTGCAGCTGCCATCATTCAACTCCTAACTGACTTAGGAGTCCTCTAACCCAGGGGTTCCCAAACTTTTCAGCTCACGACCCCAAAAATAACCGTCCCAGTGACTCGTGACCCCCACTATCCTCGGAAGTGGTATAAAATATACAAATGTTGCGCGCAACAGTGCACACTTCACTATTAACTACTCATTTTGATCTTTTGTTAGTTATGGATAAAATGTTAATATAAAATGTTAAAATGTTGATAAAATGTTATTTCTAATAGCTTAAAAAAAATATTTGATTTCTTGAAAATCATCTCGCGACCCCCCCCCCGAGGGTCGCGACCCCTACTTTGGGAACCACTGCTGTAACCCTAACCCTCTCCAGCTCTTTTAAATAATTTTGGAGCTGAGAACAAGTCCTAACACTTAAAAATGTTTATCCATGCCACTTATTCTTAAGTCTGGGAGTAGGGGCAAAATCACGCCACACTTAGAATTGTGACGCATTTAACAGTGAAATTTAACTCAGAGATGTTTCATGCATACCAGCCCTGAAAGTATTTTATACTTTTAACAGCAGTTAAAATCACAGCAATTTGCATTCTTTGTAAAAACAAAGGTCTGAGAGGTGGAAGCAGTATTTAGTGGAAAATCCACATGCAATTGAGCAAGAAAATGTGGGTAATATGGAAAAAAAGCAATGGAGTGTTGCGGAATTGGGAGTCGCTAGCCTGCCTCAAAAATGAAGTGGAACAGTGCATAAATGAGGTGGGACAGTTTGTTATGTATGTTTCTAGTGGGCTAATAAAATTTTTTGGGATACATTTCTTTCATTTGTATTTTCTAGTTTAAAAATAACATATGTGTATTAATATATATTATATTTACTATATACTAAAATATTAAAATAAGAAGAGGTCTTATATCGGAACCTGTATGGGTATGAAGAGTTGTGTATTGGAATTGGATCAGAACTGAAAAAATGTGGATCAGCCTATCCCTATTTATATAGGATATTTCCATTTTTTGACATTCCAATGTCAGAATATTCTTAAGAATTACAAGTATGTTGCTCTTTGAAAGGATGCAGTTCTGTTAATATGCTATTATTATATCAGTGGCATAAACAGTCTTAAAATGACTGAATATCATCAGTGACTGCAATTAATTCTGACAGTTTATTGTCCAACACAAAAAGTTATCCTAACAGGCCTAGTCAGGGCTGCATAAGACAATGGCAACCTTAAGAAAAATCTGACTGGTAACCAAAGCTGTGTCTACAGTATGCAGTGATGCAGGACCTAAACAAGAAGTAAGGCGGCTCTACTTGCTAGCAATTATCTACCATAAAACAGAGCTGATTTGCTTAGACTCTAATGTGGTTAAAAAACAGAGCAATATACATTATGGACAAAGGTACTGGGACGCCTGGCCATTACACCCATGGGAACGTTCATGACATCACATCCTAAATCCATAGGCATCAATGTGGAGCTGGTCCCCCCCTTTGCAGCTATAACAGCTGCCACTCTTCTAGGTAGGCTTTCCACAAGATTTTGAAATGTGCTTATGGGAATTTTCACCCATTCGTCCAGAAGTACATTTATGAGGTGTGGTATCGATGCTGGATGTGTAGGCCTGGCTCATAATCTCCATTCTAGCTCATCTCAAAGGTGTTTGATGGGGTTAAGGTCAGGGCTCTGTGCAGACCGCTCCCCGCAGAACAAACAAATAGGTCAGTATCAGATGTGGATTGGTCACATATGACCACCAATAAAACCAAAAAAAGGCACAAGCCTTATTGTGTTGGAAACAGCTGCGTTCTATATGCCCTGGGTTTTTAGGCATGCATAAGGTGAGGTTATTCAAAATGTCCCTGGGTTTTTAGACATGCATAAGGTGAGATTATTCAAAATGTCCCTGTGTTTTTAGACATGCATAAGGTGAGGTTATTCAAAATGTCCCTGGGTTTTTAGACATGCATAAGGTGAGGTTATTCGAAATGTCTCTGTGTTTTTAGACATGCATAAGGTGAGGTTATTCAAAATGTCCCTGTGTTTTTAGACATGCATAAGGTGAGGTTATTTAAAATGTCCCTGTGTTTTTAGGCATGCATAAGGTGAGGTTATTCACACCTATGCCTTCCAGGCACTCAGCCATTAACCTGGAGCAGGACTCTGAGCAAGGTGTGTCTTGCCTGCTATACTCCACTGACCTTTGAGCTGCCACAAAACAGGCAGACACTGGAAACATTCATTATACCAGCCATCTCTGCTGAGCTGTTACCTGATGATAAGAAGTATCTGTCAAAACTACATGAAGCAATGTGTGAGCCTGACACACCCCCTCCCCTAAACAAACATGGCATCAAACCCCCCACATCAATAATCCTCTGCAACACTCAGTTCTCAATCATTTTCTTGTGTAGAGAGATAGAGAAAATGGCGTTTGTCAAAAAACATTACATTTTTCATTTGGGTTAGTCTGTGTTTCACAGTAACGAACACATTTCCTGCCTTCCTCTGCAACGTAAAGACGAAGTGGAGTCTGCCCAGCCTGTACGGCCGTATTTTACTTTTACAGCCATTTCATACTTACCACCTTTACTGCACTTTTGGTCATGCACTGGGTCACTAGATGGCTGCACATGTAACCCAGATTTTTTTTGGTCCAGTGGAGATCATGTGCTACAAATTGCGCATGTCCAAAATAGTTGATGAGGTGTTTCCAGTAGGTGGCAGTAGTGACTTTGATAGGTCAACCAACAAAGGAGATGTGGAGGTATCCGCATATGTAATTTTTACATGTTTACTGTTGGGACAATATATCGCGGTACATGATAATACATTGTCAACATTGTCAAAATCAATACTATTTCGGCAATTTGAAATCTTGCTGATAAAATTGAGAAGCCTCTGGCCCGGCCCACATCCTACCCGGCCCATTCGCACCGTGAAAGCCCCGCCCACATCCAACCCGGCCCATTCGCACCGTGAAAGCCCCGCCCACATCCAACCCGGCCCATTCGCACCGTGAAAGCCCTGCCCATGTCCAACACGACCTAAAGTGGAAGCCAAAGCCAACTCGCATAACGGAAGCTTTGTAGTGCCTGTTATGTTGGCAAGTCTCTTTAGTTTGTAAAGAATCTTTAGTTTGTGTCCCAGTGTAATTCCAGTGCTATCTATTATTTATTATTTTGTTTGTCAAGGTTTCTGCTAGACACACTATTGACTGTCAATTACTGCACCATGATTTTACTGTGGGACCCGCATGGTTGTTTTCCTGCCGGTTAAACGTTTCCATCAGTTATCTGACTATCTAGCCGACACACTATCAAAACTGTGGTAACTAGGTAAATACCTTCTTGCTGATAATATAGCTTCTGTGCAGTTAACAAGCCTTAACGCTTAAAGATCACCAGATATTACCGTCTCTGCTCAAACAACTGTTCAGCAAGCTTCCTATGGGTTTCTCGTTATTAGCTAGTTGGCAACGCCACTGCGGTAGCATCCACTAGGGCTGTGCGCTATAGCAAAATATTTTTATGATGATCATATCAAATGATATTATTAATTATCATGATGTAATCCGAGTCATTTTTTCATTACTATGAGTGCTCCATTTTGGCTTAAAATTCCCTTTGAATTACCCTTATATTCAGAACATTAAAAGGGTGACACATTGAATAAACTGAAATCTAATTTGAATAAACAAAACATATAAAATGTATATGTTTTGTCTTAGGGCATAACACTAGAAAACATAGATAGTACGTTTTGCTTCTAGGTTGTTTCTATTTATTTCAGGGACCGCAGGTCCAGGCTACATGTCCTACAAATTTTATCAATGATATTGCAAAATATTTATCACTAATATGTATGCATATGTAGGAAACAGACTATGACAGGTCGTTTTGAGTTTTTCTAATTATGATGACCAAATTGTTTTACTAATAGTTGTGGATAATGTGACCGATATATTATCAAATTACACCAGCAACAGACTCATACCTCAATATAATTTATGTAAAAATAGTATATTAGAAATGTTAATTATGCAGATGTTTAGACTATATTAGGATGCTCAGGATACTCAAGTTGATGATGATGATATGAATGTTCATGATATTTTATCGATATCACAGCTGATAACCATACAAGCTGCATTACTTCTGCATGCATGTTAAGTTGTTAGAATAAGCATCCACCTCAGAGTAACAGTGAGCTTACACAATGTTTTATTGTTTATGTTTAATGTTTTAAAGCCTCCAGCACACTTTCAGGCCAATCCTGCCACAACAAGGTTTTGCCAAGATGGTGTGTTCAAATGCTCATGCTGCACTCACGCAACTGAGCAACAATTTTAATTTACAACAAACATTCAGAACTATGTGAGACATGCAGTGCAGCATGGAGGTAATTCCTAGTGATGTTTATTGGTCTATTGATTTTGGTGGTTTTAAAACATACACTATGTCTCACTATCATTTGTAATTAAGAAAAATGGTGATAACTGAATGCTTTTATAAAGCACTGTATATTTGATCGCAACGGGGTTTATTACTCTCTGGCTATATTAATACACCAATCAGCATATTAACCAATCAACGCAGACAAGCATCAGCTTGATATCGGATTGAAACTATATTCTGGACATCCTACAGGCGACATATACAAGGGTAGACAGTACTAAAACGTTTAAATACAGTCCTGATGTGCCCACCACGTGACCGTTGTGACCATGAATGAAGCACCGTCATGCGCCGCATAGAGACGTTTCGAACTGCATATATGAGGGTGCTCCTATACTAGAGGCCGGCCGATATATCGGGTTGATATTTAGCATTTTTTAATGTATCGGCATCAGCCGATATCCGAGTGTACTATGCCGATTTACAGACAGGCACGTCTGCGGGTTATTGTTGCTGTGGATCACGTGATCCATGCTGCCTTGTGCAGGACCCCAGCCAGAAGTTTTGGAAGAGTCCTAGGAGAAAACTGTAAGGCTTACATTCTGATCTTTCAATGGCCTGTTTATTTAACTGGTTTGCTATGAAATGTTGCTTTAAAAGAAAACGCGAGTGCTTTTGAAAGAGCGCGAATTATGCTGTCGTATGCTGAGCAGGCAGCTCTGTCACAAATTCTGTCACAAACACTGCAGCGTGGGTGCGACTTGCGGTATTCTGCCCCGATCACAGACAAAGTCGTCCTCGGGGACACAGAGCTGTTAAGAACATTGCATGGCGGAGAAAACTCTTCGAAAGCGTGGTTACCATTCACTTGAGCTGATGCTTACAATGGTCCTTTTGTGCAACTTTTTTTTGCATTTGAGAGCGGAGATTCGAACAATTTGTCAGATTAAAAGTGCACGACTTTGCACAGTTAGTTTCCTCATCAAACATATCTATCCTTCATACAGGCTTATACGTCGACAACATCACAATAACTAGGGGCTTATGTTGTCCTTGCATACAAGGATGAGTAATACGACAAATTTAATTATTTTCCGCGATCGCTAGGTTCTGATTGTGAATTTGGCTTGTAAGCTATCTGTCTGCTAACAACATAAACAACATATGTTAGTGAAAGGTTTTGGGCCTTGTACACTACTCATCATACCATGATGCACTTAGTGTTTTTTTTTCTCAAAATGTATTAGAGTGAAATTGTTTTAATGTGTATGGAATACTGGAATTGTAGAATGAATAAAAGATGAAGGCACTATAATAAAAATGCTAACGTTGCATTTTTTCTTCTGTTTTAGTAATTGCTGTCTGATGGCTGAACAAAAATCTAATCCTGTATGGCAGCAATTCACCAATCCACCACCACGAAAAGCCAGGTGCAACATCTGCAGCAGACTGGTGAGCTTGGGAGCTGATGGAGTTTGCTGCTAAAGAGATTCTGATTAATTAATTCGACCTGAATTTATTTTTATTGTTTATAAGTTTAAATTGTTTGCAAGTTGTATTGTGTTTTTGTTATTTAAACTTACACAAGTCAGTATTCAATAAATGCTAAAGTTGAGAACTTTTGTGTATTGTTTGTTATTATTAGTGTGGTATCTTATCATGCAAATAGAGGGGAAAACAAAAAATATCAGCAGCATAAATATCGGCCATCGGCTCTTAAAAAACCCATATCGGTCGACCTCTATCCTATGCCACTATAAAAGTCATAATTAGTATTAATACTGTAATTGATAATAAACAGCTGTTACTGTTTTATGTATTTACTATACACTGGTACGTCGGTTCTCAAACCTAATACTTTCCAGACTCCACATCAAATCTTAAATAGTTCGAGTTCTGATCGAATTTTTCAGATAAGAAATAATGTAAAACCAATGAATTGGTTCCCAGCCCCCCAAAATTACACCTAAATATGTTTTTTTTTTAAAAAACATTTTATTTTCTTTAGTATTTAAACACAAAATGAACAAGATAAAGCAAGAAGAGCATTGTTTTCTTAATGGCTTCCAAACCGATAAAGATCTTATCCCAACATTACCCTTGTCCTGCCCTGATCGTCCGCTCCGTGTGCCGCGCCCCCTCATTAACCTCATGTGGGATCCTCATGTGATCAGCTGTTTCTGGTTGTTGTCATTAGTCCTCTGTATTAAGTCCGTGTTTCAGTTTGTTTCCCCAGTCAGCTCACTGGGTGCGTTCGACTTCGGCTTACAGCGCTGTCTTTCCCTCCGCGTTCTGTTTAGGCGCGGGCTCACACAGCACTCGGCGGAGATCCCTCACTCACCCTCCCCCCAGCTAAACATCCGAGCACTGTTAGTATGCAGATGAGCCACTTTCACAGTATGCAGGGCAGAGCGAAATGAGCTGCGCGATTGCGGGAAGTTCAGAGGAAGCAGCAATCTCTCTCAAAATCATAGCGACTAGTGAGATCATGGTTCGAATTACAGGGGGTACTGGGGGGTACATTACCCCCTAGTAAAGACCAAGACCCCCCAGAAATAGACAAAAATAGCAGTTTTTAACGGATGTGACGTAATATCGGAATCCGAAAACCAGATCCCGAGGCAAATGGAATGCGGCATTAGCCTTCAGGTGGGACACCCAAGTTGGACAGGTCTTAGGGTGGAGGCCTGACAAAGTGCGATCCAATTACATGTAAAAACAGTTACCCAGAGCACCCCCACCACCACCCCACCCCTTTCCCGCCTTGGTCACCACCATGTGCCCCCTTCACATTTCTGTCTGCCCCCTCATTTATGCATGTCTAGAACCGGCCCCGCACACCGTTGCCCTTATTGGCTGAAGAGTTTAGTTACACGCATGACGTTTGTATCCCAGGCAGTTCCGATGCGTAATCTGCTATTTCTCCCGAATACGTAAAGCAGTGAGAACATGTTTTCAGTTAATTTGCCTGGTAAAATAAAGTTTAAATAAATGACATTAATGCTCTAATAGTTTATTTGGTTAATTGTCCAGTCTGTGAAGGCGGCATTCAAGTAAGAATTGCATTGTAGTCTGTACATGACAATAAAAACTTTGAATCCGGTCCATTATATATTTTTATTATTTCTCTGTATTCATTAATTTGTCTCACGTCTTATTTCTCTGGCTGTACTACCTTTCAACAAAACCAAGCAACAGCCAGTGGTTTTCAAAGTTTCTTTATGGGCGAATTTTAATTAATATTTCAGTGTTTAGTGCACTTCACGTTAAACAGGCCAGTTGTCTTGTTTACAGTCACTGATCTGTTAAGCTAATTGCTGCAAGCCATGTATTTCTAGGAGTTCGCCTTTGATAATGACCATCAATAATAGAACGTTTTGAAGTTAGAGACCAGTTGACCCGTTTCAAGCAGTAAATAGTCACGTTATTTTCAGTTTGATAATGGCCATCAATACAGAATGTTTGATTTCAAGTTTATATTTAGTTTACACAAAAGTTAAGAAGCGTGTGATCAATTGTAGTAGTGGTAATAAACAATAATAATAATAATTATAATAATAATGTTATTATGATTAACATACAGCAATCTCTGTATTTTTTATTTTATCTGTATCATCGTTCAGAGCGAGAGCGCACCTGAAAACTACCCTGCTTCACCTAATGTTCTGTTTACTTATCTACGTAAGTATAGCCAACACTGGGTTTACTGCTCTGACTATATAGTACTGTACATGTTCCTCCACTTTCTCATTTAATAGCATGCAACTGGGGAAATGGTTCAAATAATAAACATTTATTGTCTAAGGTATGTAGCCTAGACACCGAAACAGTAGTGAAATGTGTCAGTTACGTTATTTTGCTGGTATGTCATTGTGGCTATCGACACATTTTTAGCCGCGTATTTTTGCTGAGAAATGCTTACCGCACGCATGAAAAATAAGCGTCACTCTGACCCTTCAGGCAGTGTGGCTGCTTTAATCTGTTAACGCGGGTGCCGAAATTAAAAACTTAAAAAAACTTTCTGGAGCCGCGACGCGCACGCCACACATCCGGTGTATTCCAGGCTTAGCTGGGTCGGAGCTTACTTTGCTCTCTTTCCCGAACTTCACTGGGTTGTGGTCCACGTCTCCTCCCTTCCCGGCTCTCCGTTGTAATCCATACGCCGCTTCCGCGCCCTGGAACTGCCTTCAGATTGCTGCGAGAAACTTTGCGACCAAGCGCCCGAGCCGCGGCCTCGCCCCCGAGCACGCTGATTGGCCCAATTATCTTCTGTGTTAAGGAAGTCAGTAAAGCACGATTTATTTAGAAAAAGTGGATTAATATTATACAGAGCCCCTTAGGTGTGACGGTAGAAAAAATATTATTTCGTTCCCTCGAATTAGTAAATCGTACCATCGAATTAGGTCAAGGTCGCTGGTTCAAACCCAGCCTCAGCAGGTCATTGAGCAAGGCCCTTAACCCCCAGTTTTTCGAGTGCTGCTGCGGATGGTTGTCATTCGCGGACAGCTTACTCTATATAGAGCAGGCTGAGGGAGGCGTAAAGGCAATTTCCCCACAGGGATTAGTACACTATCTATTACTACTATGAAATTCCTGCTTTGTCTCATTACCATTACACAGCGATCAGACAAAGAAAAAAAAACGTTTTCACAAATAAACACATATGCATATATAACAGGTCTTTCCACATGTGTAAAATGTACAATAAACATCTTCGATGCTCCATTCAACATCTCAGTGGATTTAATACCCAGCATTCGTGGACAAAACTGTGCATTTAAAAGTGGCCGGGGGGCGGAAGTCTGGGTTTCCCTCCTGAGACTTCTGCTCCCGCGACCTGACCTCGGATAAGCGGGAGAAAATAGATGGATGGATGGATGGATGGATGAATCTTGAATTCTTTTTTTGAAAAAAATGTTTCACGTGTGAAAACATAATTTCTTCCCATTGCAAATAAACAGGTCTCTAAGATAACTGGTTACACACCACACAACAAAGCCATATGGTGGATCTCTGTTTGGCCTCAAGTCATACAAACTCCCTCGAGACACCGTGTGCTTCAGCAGGTTAGGCTGTTGTTCCTGTGATCCAAAGGTTTCTGGTTCAAACCTCAAGGGCGGCA
>JAABNY020000095.1:266141-277310 GCA_015164015.2 Brevimyrus niger | reverse complement strand
CTATTCACTACCATGTCACTAACACCGACCCCTGTGCTCTATTCACTACCCTGCCACTAACACTGACCCCTGTGCTCCATTCCCTACACTGTCACTAACACCGACCCCTGTGCTCTATTCACTACCCTGCCACTAACACCGACCCCTGTGCTCTATTGACTACCCTGCCACTAACACAAACCCTTGTGCTCTATTCCCTACACTGTCAGTAACACTGACCCCTGTGCTCTATTGTCTACGCTGTCAGTAACAGCTTTATCTTTTATGTACAGTGGTACCTCAGTTCTCGAACTCAGTAGAACTCGAATTTCTTGAAAGTCAAACAAACCAGTTTTACCTAGAACTCAGTCTGAATATCAGAAGTGGAACCACAAATGCTGACCTAATATAAATTGTACACGCCAGGAAATGAGTCTCTGATACTACAATGCAATTCTTACTTGAATGCCTTCTTCACAGACTGGACGAATAATCAAATTAAGCAGCACAACATTACAATAACTAACAATAAATAAACCACTAACTTACATGTACTATTCGAGCATGTATTTTATTTAAACTTTATTTTACTAAGTAAATTAACTGAAAACCAGTTCTCACTGCTTTGCGTGATATTCGGAAGAAATAGCAAATTACACTTTGGAACTGCCTGGGATGCAAACATTATGCATGTAAAAAAACTCTTCAGCCAATAAGGGCAAAGGTGTGTCATCACGGTTCCAGTTTGTGCAGTCGGGTGAGAGGTCGCAATGTATCTAACCGTAATGCATTGCATCAGGATCAGGATCAGAAAGCCAGCGCTGTAAGCAAGTCGAACACACCCAATGACCGGACTGGGGAAACAAACTGAAACGCGGTTCAACAACTAATGACAACAACCAGAAACAGCTGATCAGGTGGGGATCCAACACGAGGTTAATGAGGGGGCGTGGCACACGGAAGGAGCGGAAGATCGGGGCAGGACAGGGGTAATGTTGGGATAGGATCTTTATCGTTTTGGAAGCCATTAAGAAAAGAAAATGCTCTTCTTGTTTTATCCTGTTCATTTTGTGTTTAAATGCTTCAAAAACATATTTAGGTGTAATTTTTGGGGGCCTGGAACCAAGTAATTGGTTTTTCATTATTTCTTATGGAAAAAATTCGATCAGAACTGAAACATTTTAGTATTCGGTCCCGAGTCCAGAACGGATTAAGTTCGAGAACTGAGATACCACTGTATTTTATAACTAGCAAACATAATCCTTTTTGTTCTGTGTGAAGAACAGCTTTATTTTTCAAAAATTCGCAGCTTAATGGAGATGTTCTGTAGAAAGCATTTTAGTGTTTTGTCTTATGGCTAATAGCATGAATCTGAACTTTAGCCTTACAAATAACATCCTACACTATTTATTGTGCAACCCCCTCCCCAAAGACTGTATATTTGCATATTAACGAGTGATGTTAGCCTGCTTCTGGCATTTAATGATACAAGGCTGCTGACCTTCTCTGTTCTTCATAAAGCTACTCTGATTGTTTTGCATGAAATAACATTTAAAAAACAGACCTTGAAGGTTACGCCCACCCACAGATGCTTCTCAGCCAATTAGTTCATTTGAATGCTTGTAGGAGGGGTGTGGCCATACGAGACTGGAGTCATTGCAGTTCTAGTATTCCATGCCGCACCTTTCCATCCACTGCAATCTGGCCAATCAGGAAGCTGCATGCCTGATCACATGAACGTGTCTTTGCTTTGTCTTGCCTTTACCCCATGTGACCGTGTGGATCTCCCTGGCAACATGGCATTTACGCTTCTCCTTTCTTTGCCATTTGCATTCAGCATGCCATCGCTTTTTGTTTGAAGGAGTCTGGGAATAAACCACCTGTGGTAATGTATCAACCTTCCTCTTCAACCTACATCCTCCAACATTGAGCTGGATGCAACCAGGCGCATGAACACAAAGACACACAAACCTTTCATTTTGCTTTACATTACGTTACACTACATTGCATTTCTTTTTGTTTTTGTCCAATGCAAAGTGCTTGTGAGGCAGATTGTGAATGTAAAGTACGACCGTCAAAGAGCCAACTAGGCGTGAGTGCAGCTGGGCTGTGCTTCCAATCAATGCTGAGGAGCAAGCATAAGTTAGCAAGAGCTATGTAACATGTTACAAAAAACATAGTAAGAGCCAAAAAGGAGAGATGACCAAATGACATGGTGGCCCGGTTGTTAGGGGACGACACGGCTTGTATTTTGATGAAGAGATCCATCGGCCTGCTGACCTGAGAGGGTGAGATGGGTCATCTGTCTTGATGTGCATCTTGATGGAGATGGATGCTGTTCTGCTAACAGCTCTGAAAGCCAGAGGCTTTGATGCAAGGGAAGCGGGATGTGACATGGGAGCATTCTGGCTGATCGAATACCAGACAAATCTGTTTAGAATTATCCTGAGAAGTCTGACCACAGTAGTCTTGTGCAGTTTTTTTTTTTTTTAACCTTATTTTTATTGAAGCTTCACCTGGCACCAGGGACGTATTGTTTGGTTATAGTTTGATTCAGTCATAACAGACCAATATAGTGAGACAGACTCAAATGGAAAACTAGAGCAAACATAGGGCACATACAATAAGGACAGCAGCTGTAAACCAGAGATGTGTTTGACTTTTCTTTGCTGCTAAGCACCATCACGGAGAATATCTCTGCTGAATCCTTTCACTTGCTGTCTTTTCCTTTCACCTTGCATGACCTGTAGCTGCACCATGCTGCACTTCTTACTTTCGGCTTCTGATACCATCTTCCTGTTACATCCATTTGTTCACTGCTCTCTCTAAAAACCTGGAACTGGACCAGCAGATATATAATCAATGTCCTGCTTTACAGAATTAACCTTGAATAAAATGAAATAACTATTTTTTTAAAGTTAAAAATATGAGTCAAAATATTGTTTGTTGACCATAAACTCTCATTGTGTTCCAGTTCCAGGTCTGGAGCACAATTTGATCATTAAGTTCTTGTGGCACGTTCTCTGTGTTCTGTGTAAGACGGTGGTTTGGCCGCTGTTTTGTCTGTACTGTGTCGGTCATATGTTGAGGCATTAGTTCTGTGTTTTGTGGGTATGGGGGAGTTAATGTATTAATATATAAAAATAGATAGTAAATAAAATTATGGCTTATTTTCATAAATATGCTGATTGTAAAGAATTAGTGGAGTAGTGAAGGTGAGCTGTTATCCTAAAAGAGTGATGTGACCTGGTGATAGGGATGTATGAGCAGCTGCAGTCAATGGGGTTAGGGAAGTATTGCTATTGTGCTACTTTAGCATGTTAACCAAACCAAAACCAACCCACACCACACTAAATCACCTCCATACTACTGTCTCTCCCAGATCCGCTACAGGAAGGACAAGATTCTTCCCAAACAGACGCCAACATTTCCGCTTGTCACCAGCATACGGGACCTTTCCAATGGCTGTGCTATGGCCACAGTCGTCCATTACTACTGTCCCAGCCTGCTGCCCTTAGAGGGTATTTATGCATTATATCTACTACTGTCCCAGCCTGCTGCCCTTAGAGTGCCGCTTACACTTCTGTGTATCTTTCCTCTCAGACGTCTGCCTGAAGGACACCATGTCGGTGGCAGACAGCTTGTATAACCTGCAGCTGGTTCGGGATTTCTGTAACACCTGCCTGCAGAGCTGCTGCCCCTTGACTGTGGAGGATCTGCTGTATGCCTCGCCGGCGCTGCGGGTACGAAGAGCCTCCAGTTAGCAAACTGACTTATGGGACAAGAAGCCTGCGTGATGTTCTGCTGGAGCCTTTTAGTCGGTGTTCCCGTTAGTCTGAAGGATTTGTTCTGAAAGGCGGACGGGGGCTGAAAAGCGTGTGTAATCAGTGTGAGACGGTTTATTCGTATGCGGCAGTCGAAATGTAACTACAGCAGCATCATTTTAGGATGTCAGATTAGCATAGCCTCACCTCAGCTGATGACATGGACGGACACTCAGTGTGAATTCACTTCACATTCAAGGTCAACATCATGAGCTTCATGGCAGAGCTGCTGCGACGGTTTGAGGTGCACAAGCCGGACTTTGTGCGTCCGCTGGAGCCTCTGGATCTTTCCGGTACTCTGCTTTCATGCTGCATGGTTGGGAACCTTTGGTATAAAATAATCAAGAATAAATTAGTAGGAATTAGCATTTTGAATCGTGTTATGATCTTTAACCAGTTACTTGATTCCCTTAGATCCATCTGGACTGATTGAGTGTACAACTCCAGCAAGTGGGAACAGCACCAGGTATGCAGGTATCAGGAAAAGCGTTTAGCCTCAGTCAGAAATGCAGCTTTGAGACCAAACCTCAAGGCCGTTTGTGGGGAATCACAGGCTCCAGGATAAGTGCATCAATAGTGCACTAATAGGAAGGTCTTGAGTCGAAGCTCTGGACCAGAGTGTTACACAGTTAACTGCATTTCTCCTTGCTTCAGTGCCTCTCCCACCTTCATCTTTAAGCAGCCCTTGGTGGTAAAATCATCTCCGGTGTCTCCTGGAGCTACAGCAGGTGTGTGTCTGCTGGTTTCTGTTGAGTGTGTATGTGTCTGTGTGCATTTGTGTGCATGATTATATTAAGTGTGTGTTCATGTTGAGATTGTGTCACATTTATGAATACAAACCTATAGAGTGTATGTGCATGTATGTGCACATTTACGTGGGGTGTGTGTGTATAAGTGTGTTTTTATGCGCATGTATATTTAGCATGTGACGTGTGTTAACCAGTATCACTGACTCACTGCACCTCCATGTCTCTTTAGAGGGTATTGGAAGAGCTTGGGCTAAGAAACAGATCTGGTAAGCTCCATTTTGTCTTATGTGTTCAGTATCAGTGGTTCTTTTTGCTAACCCTAACCCTAACCCTAACACTAACCCTTTTCATTCGCTCCACGGTCGTCTCCAGCCGTCCGCTGTCTGCTGTGTCGTTCAGCATTCCTTTCGGCCTGGACAGTGACGTTGATGTCGTCATGGGAAACCCTGTGGGAACCATGATGCGGTCAGTGAGCTCTGACAGCTTGAAAGCGGGAGTGACTCGCGTGCCCCACACCCCTCCAGAGGACCTCAGCCATCTCATGACTGGGGGCACAGGGACCCGCCACAAGAACGGGCCCGTGGATGTGCCCTCCACGGAGGAGGTCCTGCAGGTCCTCCACAGCCAAGGCAAGCTGGAACGCCGGCTTTGTCCCGAAGGTGCTCCAGACGGGTTCTACCTGCATTCGCCTGATGAGCATGGGGGGGCCTCCCGTCTCAGCAGCTCCGCCCCCTCACAGTCGAGTATGCTGTACCGGGCAAAAGCGCGATCTACCCCAGGAACTCCTGCCGGTGTATCGATTCACAAACTCCAGCCAGATGCCACAAGGATGACCAGCTTTGCTGAGCGCAAGAAAAAAATAGCCCCTGACACACCCCCTGGAGAGACCCCCAGCCTACAGATGACTTCCTGGGCCCAGAGATCAGACGAAAGTCCCAGCAGGAGCCAAGCCCTCACCTCGGAGATGTCAGATCTGGGAGCGAAGCTTGAGGAAAAGCGCAAGTCCATTGAAGCGCAGAAGCAGAGGATTGAGGCCATTTTCACTAAGCACCGGCAGCGCCTGGGTAACAGTGCGTTGATGCAGCTCCAGAAACAGCAAGGGGAGGAAGGGGCGCCTGCAGCAGGCCAGCTCAGCACCTCCTCTGGGAAAGAGGAAAATTTGAGTAGACCAGCCCCAGAGGAACAGCTGCTGCAAGACAAGGGCAAGGAGGAGACCAGCAAGCCGCCAACACCACCCAAACTGGAGAAACAGGTGACCTTCTCCGTGGAGACAGGGACAAACTTGCAGAAGGCTGAAGAGAAGCTGTTGGGACCAGTGCCGTTGGGAGACTACAGTGACGCGGTGTCCAAGCTGAACGCAGCCCTCAGCTCCCTGCAGAGTGACATGCAGCGACTTTCTGAGCAGCAGAAGATGCTCATGAACAGACAGAGCTCACCCTGCTCCCGGGCTTGGGTCATCCCTGCCAGCCGCACCCTTCCCCACCGTGATCCGCCATCCGCGTCACCGTCACCCTCCCGGAAGGCGCCAAGCGCCTCCACATCTCCAAGACCCACTCAGGCGTCCCAACGACGGGCTCGATCTGTACCCCCTAAGTGTCCGGGGAACCAGCACCAGACTCGGCCTCATGAGCTGAAGATTGCCCCTGTGACGCGTGTCCTCACCCCCCAGAGGAATGTAGACAGTTTGCAGCACCTCCGCAAGGTGTCACCCAGCCAGTGTCAGGTGCAGACATGCTCATCCTTCAGCATTGGCGAGCTACCGTCCCCCCCGCTGGTGGGGGATAACTCATCAGAGACCGGCTCCAGTGAGGATCACACAATATTTAGCCTTGAGCTGGAAGACAGCACAGCTCTGCCTGCAGGGGGTCAAGAGCTTCCAGCGGGACACACGGGCAGTTCTGGGGCCCCCTCCGAGTGCTCCATGGACAGTGACACCATGGGAGCCTTCAATAGCAAGCACTGCAGCCTGATGGAGATCTCCATGTCCTCCCTGCCAGAGTGTGGTGGGGAGGAAGGGGCCCGTGTTTCTTCTAGCTCCATGAGCAGTCAGTCAGAGGCAGAGATGAAAGGGGGGAGTGGATTGTTCCTCAAGGTAGGAGGTCACTGCACAAAAACACATGCGTGTCGAGTGTTCCTTTCTGTGTGTGATGAGGGGCAGTGTGTGTGTGTGTGTGTGTGCAGGAGGAGACGCAGCTAGCGGGAGAAACCCAGCAGAGGGCAGCACTGTTAGACAAGCAGCAGAAGAGGGCAGACGAGCTGAAGAGGCACCGGCAGGAGCTGGAGACAGAAGACAGGTGACACTGACACACATGCTAAGGAATATAGTGGCTAAACAGGAAGAGCAGCATAGGGCTACCAGCACTAACTCTAACCCTAACCCTAACACTGCTCTTCACTCAGGACTACCAGCAGACTTGCCTCACTGGACGATCCTAAATCCTGTTGGATGAAGGAGAGACCTGTGCCTGCCTCTTGCCCCGCGCCACGGCGTGGGGACTTCACCCGCCAGGAATACCAGCGGCGGCAGCAACTGAAGCTCATGGAGGACCTCGACAAAGTGCTGCGAAGCAAGGCCACCGGCCCGCGTGCCATCAAGAAGCAGCGACCCAAAACGGAATTCCGGGACGACTCGGGTCTGTCCCGCAGTCCAGCTAAGGGCTTCCTTGGTAATGAATACTGCCCCCCATAGTGTCTTTACTGAGCTCAACTTGCTGACCCTGTCTAACTGTCCCCACAAGCATGTGTTACCTTCATCTGCCCAGTGAAGACAATGCTTATAGTTAGCTGAACCATGCAAGATTTTGAGATGTGGACATGCTATGTTAATATAAGTATTTATTTACACAATTACTTTTTCTTCATTGAAGTGAGTTCTGGACTGCACAAGCTACAGCAGCAGGGTCAGAGCTGGGACTCAACCCAGAGTGTCAATGAAACGTGTCCATTGAGTCTCCAAATGACCCAAAAACAGCTGAAAAACCTCACAAGGCCTTTTCTTTTGTCAACTATATGATTCCAGGTTCACAGCTCAGTAAGGTTTACTCCCATTCCAGCCAAAATCTGTCCTCTATAGCCAATGACTCTGGGAATGGTATTAGCTCCCCAGCGGTGAGGAAATCCCCCAGGTAAGACCATCATGGTCTCCTCTCTGTCTCCTTACCCTCTTTTTTTAAAGCTTTTTGTTCACCTTGCCACACAATGTCTGTCCTCTTAGTCAACCTCATTCCCCTGCAAGACTAATGTCACCAAGTCGACTGGCCAATCAGAATGGAGAGAAGGACTGGGAAAATGGCTCAATGGCGTCCTCTCCAGCCTCCATCCCGGAATATACTGGTACATGCACTTTTTCAGAAAATTTCTATAAACTCAATTAACAAACCCTTATCTCAAACTAACCAAGCTCAAAAATAAAGATCAATTGGATTCTATTGAAACCTTTTGGCATGAATAAAGTTTTTGTGAGTGATATTTGTCCTCATATGGATAGGAAAATCGAAACAGCACCCTTCATGTAAAGAAAATGCTCACATTGCTATCCATGTCACACTGAACTACAGTCCTAGATCAGGCCATAGTTCAGTTATTCAAGGAATATTCAATAGAAGTATAGTAGCATTAGATTGTTTTTGACGGCTCATTTCAGTGCTGGGTTTTATGTATGCCAGTTAACCATGGATGTATCTTACAGGTCCCAAGCTGTACAAGGAGCCAAGCTTCAAGTCCAATAAGTTCATCATTCACAATGCTCTCTCTCACTGCTGCCTGGCTGGGAAGGTCAACGAGCCACAGAAGAACAAGATTGTGGAAGTGAGTATGAGTTGTGTGTGTGTGTGTGTGGGGGAGGGGGGTGATTTGCAATATCCATAACGAATCAGAAGATCCCCAACACTGCTGCTGCTCTTTTTACTCTTTAGGAAATGGAAAAGAGCTCAGCAAACCACTTCCTGATCTTGTTTCGGGATTCCAGCTGCCAGTTTCGGGCTGTGTACACCTTGAACCCAGACTCAGGAGAACTGGTACGCCTGGCTGGCATCGGGCCACGGCTGTTGGTCTCGTCTACAGTGGATGCCATCTACAAGTACAACTCAGATCGCAAGCAGTTTACCACCATCCCATCCAAAACCCTGTCTATGAGTGTGGATGCTTTCACCATTCCGGCACACCTGTGGAGTAAAAAGCCCAGCACGCCCAAGAAGCCAGGAACACCCAAATAAGCCTCTGCGCGACTGACCTTTGCTCTCTCCTGTCTGCGTACTGGTGCATTTTTTTAAATGGGTCAAAACTTTGTGGGATATACAGGCCTTGGTAATGAGGAGAGTGAAAGTAACTTGGATTATTCCCCAAAAACTTCTGGTCTGGATGCAAATACTTGCACGTTGCTGTTGCCCCTTTCAGGGTATCTTCTCCAGGCTGCAAGTGAGGCAGCTCTTCTCCTACTTCTCACTAGCCTACTCAACCCAAGGCATTTTATATGACTTTTATGTTCAGTTTTGAATTTGAACTGATCTTATGATGGAACATACTATTGAAACAAAATTCCAAACTGTCTGTAACTGAACTTTAAAATGTACACGGTATGTGTGTGTGTACAGTGGTTTTCTGTAAATATTTTTTTCCAAAGATGGTGATTGTGGTGTATACAATGTATATAGACATACATATGTAAATTGAAATACTCATTGTCTTGATTTTATGTGTGAAACTGACTGGTAAATATGAAAGTTAGCATGGACTGTGTGTGTAAGGACAAATTCAGTTCCACTGACTGCAAAAATCTGGCCATGAGGTCTAGTGCTGTAGTCTCAAATAAAGCAGGTTTCATTTCAACATCAGGAACCAGACTTGACATTGTTCGGTCTTTGCCCGCCTCTGCAGGAATGCTTCAAAAGCCTTTATTTCCTTCTGTTTGTTATAGCTGTGTTACAAATGTTGCAAAAACGTTCCCATAAATACTGTATGGTAACAAAATATCTGAAAAACATACATTTTGGAGATAACCTCATAAATCTTTTAAAAGTTGGTGGTTCTTAATTTCTGACAAATGTCAGTTTTCACCAGTTGAGTTATTTGGATTAAAATGAGAACCTCGGGAAAAACAGAATTCAAATGTTCTTACCAGCTTGGGCTTTCCTGCCCTGTCATCTCTCCACTGTGTGCTGAAAGCAGCTCGAACTTGGTTCAAAGAACTGAGCACATTCTGCTAGTGGCATGTATGTCTTTGTGCTTTCTGTACATTTGTGAATAAAAATGTAATGAGTTTTGCTGCCTAATGCTCACTCACATTCCGTGCGGGATGAACTCCTGCCATATATTCCGCCGTCTAGGATAGGTTACAGGACAACCCCAGTATCTGAGCCAAACCCTTACTATACCTGCAGGTAAATCCCATATCCATAGTAGAAAAGATGCTATAATAGTAATAATTTACTGTCATACTGATCACTCAAGTTCTTACAATGTAATGGCATATTGGGAATGTAATTTTCGTTTTCTATAGCTAGACAGGTCAAATAATTCTCTGTATCTATTTATGTTAATTGGGAATGGATCTCTTAGAAATCCATCATATATACACTATATGGGCAAAAGTATTGGGACACCTGCCTCTACACATACATGAACTTTAATGACATCCCATTCTTAATACAGTGGTACCTCAGAACTCAAACTTAATCTGTTCAGAACCGAATTTTCGCCAGTAAGAAATGATGGAAAACCAACTAATTGGTTCCCAGCCCCCCAAAATTACACCTAAATATGTTTTTTTTTTTTTTTACATTTTAACATAAAATGAACAGAATAAGACAAAATCATATACTGTACTAAACACATCTAAGCACAAAATAAATGAGTCGAAACAGTGTGTCCTGCCCTGATCATCCACTCCTTCCGTGTGCCACGCCCCCTCGTTAACCGCATGTGGAATCCCCGTGTGATCAGCTGTTTCTGGTTGTTTTCATTACTCCTCTGTATTTCGTCTGCGTTTCAGTTTGTTTTCCCAGTCCGGTCATTGGGTGCGTTCGACTTGCTTACAGCGCTGGCTTTCTGATCCTGATGCGATGCATACCTGCATTGCGTTTTTTCTGCCTTACCTGTAATCAAACCCCGTATTCCCCGATAACCTGACTTCTGCACCTTTGTCTCCGTCCGTCCCCGCTTGGCACGGCAATATTATTATAATTAAACGTATTAATGGTTTATTATTACTATTAAAATAATGATGTATATTATTATATAATAATTACTGTTACTGTCCATCATTGTCTAAATGTATGCACGATGCTATGACTACAAATGCGAGGCTGAGACTGAAGCTTCCCCCTTCGTTTCTGCAAAGAGACTCATTTACCCATGAGTCATTCTCCTGGCAACCAGCAAACCCAGACTCGTCCATCGGATTGCCGGACGGAGGAGTGTGATTCATTACTCCAAAGAACACATCTCCCCTGCTCTAGAGTCCAGTGTCAGTGTGCTTTACACCACTGCATCCGACACTCTGCACTGCACTTGGTCCCTACGGTGAGGTAAGGACTAGAGATCCCTGTGAGGCAGCGGCTAGAGTCCCTATGGTGAGGTAAAAGCTGGAGTCCCTATGGTGAGGTAAAAGCTGGAGTCCC
>JAABNY020000095.1:251469-266041 GCA_015164015.2 Brevimyrus niger | reverse complement strand
TATGGTGAGGTAAGGACTAGAGATCCCTGTGAGGCAGGGGCTAGAGTCCCTATGGTGAGGTAAAAGCTGGAGTCCCTATGGTGAGGTAAAAGCTGGAGTCCCTATGGTGAGGTAAGGACTAGAGATCCCTGTGAGGCAGGGGCTAGAGTCCCTATGGTGAGGTAAAAGCTGGAGTCCCTTTGGTGAGGTAAGGACTAGAGATCCCTGTGAGGCAGGGGCTAGAGTCCCTAAGGTGAGGTAAAAGCTGGAGTCCCTATGGTGAGGTAAGGACTAGAGATCCCTTTGAGGCAGGGGCAAGAGTCCCTAAGGCGAGGTAGCGCAAAAGTGCCTACGATGAGGTGTGGGCTAGACATCCCTGTGAGGTGAGGCCTAGAGTCCCTGCGGTGAGGGCTACAGTCCCCACCAAGCTAGGGACTAGAGCATGGGTCACCAACTAGAGCATGACCCCAGGATGCCCCCAAGGACCTCATGAGTCTCCTGAGGACCTGTTCTAAAAATAGCACAACTCACCAGTGAGCAGCGTCTAAAATTGAATTTTATCCTGTTGCCATTCTTCTTTAATCACATTTGCATTTATATAGATTTGACTTTTTTTTTTTAAGCATGTTTATTATACATGAAGTTTAGAAAAGTTGAGGAGGGGGTTTAAAACTGGTCGCACTTCGTACAGATCAGTACCCGTGAAGCAGCTTTCAGTTTCGAAAAGGTTGGTGACCCTTGAACTAGAGTAATTGTTCTAATTGACTAGGTGGTGGAATTGCTGCAGGATTTCAGTGGAATCTAGAAATCTCTGACAAAATCGGTTAACAGATTTAATGCATATGAAACTCTGGTCCTTAATGCTGTTGTCTTAATGCATCACTCATTGTTTACAGACCTCTAGGTTGATATAGTTTTTTCATAAGGGAGTTTGCAGACTTCCTATATTGCTCTTCTATTTGACACACATACACAGGTGCAGTAAAGACGAGTCAGAGCGCAGAGGCAGCCATTTATTTAGACTTATTTAAGGTCCTTGGTCAAGGGACCAATGGTGATTTGACTACCTTGCTAACCAGCATAATGAAATCAGTGCCAGAACCCAAACAGCCACACCCCATCCGAAACAAATCAGCATATTTGTTGATGTGTAATTTTAATTGTTACATTCATTCAATGAGCAGATAAATCAAATTAATGTATGAGCTCAAAAGCCTGCATACAATGTGCATTAAGCACCAGGATTGAAGAACACTTTCAAGGCACAGACCTGAACCTATGAAAATTACTAAAACTGTAGAGAATTACAAATATTTGTCAAGCTATTTACTCTTCAGATCAAAAGAATCCTGACAGCTGACTCATGGGAGTGCAGTCTGCCAACTCACCTTTTACACAAAGCCATACTGATCTATTTTATAAAGACACCATATTAGTCCCTCTGTGAACATAATCATACACATCTTAATGGAAGTGTTTTTACCAGAATTCTTTAGAGTCATAATGTTTTATTTATTTGAAGCATGACATGTAAGATCTGAGAGGTAGGGGATTTATATGGTTGTAATGGGGAATACAGGCTGGCTACATTACTTTTTATAGCAGTTTATGAAGACATATGCATGAGGGAAGAAGAAGGAGATGAGGTCTGGGTGTGGAGAGGCACCTCAGAGCAAGGCAGGTTCCAGTCAGGTCAAATCCAGCTCCTCTCTCACTAAGGGAAAGCAGAGTTTTCTTTTGGCATCTTCTTCTGGATGAGGAGAACAGGTGTGGGGATGCAGCATGATTTCATTACTGTAATCACAGTACACAGTGTTATTCACTGAGGACATCTGGGCAGTGAGAAGTTACCACAGCTCAGCACTGGATACACACAAAGCAAATAAACCCTCAACATGTCATTAAACTGAACATTCATAAGTTTCATTTAAATCGTTTGAGAATTTTCTTTTGCTTCCGCCTGTTTATCCTTCATTTATTAATTTACTCTTTCATGTCTTTCCCGTTCATCCTTCTTCTGATCTCATTACCAAGGTAATCAAGTAAATGCTCCTTTAGCCTAATCTGTGAATCTTGTGCTTTAAAATGCACGTCCTTCCATCCCCCTCTCTTTGCTGACCTCCCACCATCTCTCCATTCTCCACTCTATCCTCCACTTCTCAAAGTCCTACCCATACTCCACTCTCCCCAATCCCCACCCACATGTACATGTACCCCCAGATGAAACACATCCCATCATACCTTGATATACAAAGGATCAGAGCTGAGGTTTAGGGCTGCCCGTGGGGGGGGTTTGAGGGACGGTGCAAACTGGCTCCCCTTCAGCGACAAACCACACCTCATTGTGTCTATTGAGAAGCTTCACGGGACTGTAAGACACAAAAATCCACACTCCCCGTCTGCTACTGTGTGGTTCTTTGCTTCATTGGCACTATTCCCTTGATATTTTTCATACTTTTAATCACTTACATAGAAACAAATTGGTTCTGAGGTTCATAACCGTGACCATAGCATAAGAAGCTGTTATACTGTACCTGCCAGAGCCGAGGCAACACTGGAAGGAGGTGTTATGCTTACAGTACCTGTCTTAGCTGAGGCCGTAATAGGAGGCGCTATGCTTACAGTGTCTGTCTTAGCTGAGGCCGTAGTAGGAGGAGGCGTTATGCTTACAGTGTCTGTCTTAGCTGAGGCCGTAGTAGGAGGAGGCGTTATGCTTACAGAGCCTTTCTTAGCCGAGGCCGTAGTAGAAGGAGGTGTTATGCTTACAGTGCCTGTCTTAGCCGAGGCCGTAGTAGAAGGAGGCGTTATGCTTACATTGCCTGTCTTAGCCGAGGCCGTAGTAGGAGGAGGTGTTAAGCTTACAGTACCTGTCTTAGCCGAGGCCATAGTAGGAGGAGGCGTTATGCTTACAGAGCCTTTCTTAGCCATAGCCGTAATAGAAGGAGGCGTTATGCTTACAGTACCTGTCTTAGCTGAGGCCATAGTAGAAGGAGGCGTTATGCTTACAGAGCCTGTCTTAGCCATAGCCGTAGTAGGAGGAGGCGTTATGCTTACAGTGCTTGTCTTAGCCGAGGCCATAGTAGGAGGAGGTGTTATGTTCACAGCTTATAAATGATTTTAATACTGATCACAGTCTAGATATTTTGTGCTTGACAGTAGCTTAGCTTAAGCAAGATGACTACATTCCTTGAAATGAATCCGCTCCCTCTGGGTATGCTTATAAACATAAACCCTGATTAAAATCTCAAGATGGTGGTGTTGCAGTTCTTTAATTGCAATCTAGGTATCGCAGAGTGATTAAGGCACAAATTCATAATTTTTAAAGTAACTGCGAATAAGCAGGCCTCCTAAAAATCTCACCATTGTCATTGACACAGGCCTTATGGCCCGTATAGTGACTTCAGAAAGCAATTCACTGATTTCCTAACAAGCTTCATCATTCATGTAAAGATCATTGTTAGAATTTTAATATCCATATGGAAATGATAATGATCCTCCCAGAAAACCTTCACCTCTGCACTTGATTCTGTTGGTTTTACACAGAATGTAGGAAGGCTAACTCATCTGTTTAACCACAATTGAGATTTGGGTCTCAGTTGTGGCATTTCTGTGGAATATCTGGAAAATCTCCCACCATGCACTGGTGTCATTTGAGATTCAGACAGGGACTGAACAGTAATACTGAACAGTAAACTACGTTTTCACAAGTCTTTGGTTTGGCAGGTCCTAGTTCTGCTCATATTTAACTGTTACCAGTTTGTTCATATGAATAATGGATCCTCTGATCCCAGCAGTGAGATACGGTGTCCCACAAGGTTCTGTCCCGGGTCCACTGCTGTTCACCTTGTACATTCTACCCCTTGCTGATATTATTAGGAAATAGTGTGTTTTCATTGCGAGGCACATGACACACAGCTGTAAATATCCATTAAAACAGACGTCACGGCTAAAGATAGATTGTGAATGTGTTGCAGTTAGAGTCCTAACAAGGACTAGAAAACATGACCATATCAGTTCTGTGCTGGTCTCACTCCACTGGCTTCCGGTTAGGTCTCACATTGATTACATGGTGCTACTGCTCACCTATAAGGCACCGAATAGTCTAGCACATGAACGCATTAACAGTTTGTTGGGTCCTTATAACCCCCCTTACTCGCTTTGTTCTCAAGGGGCAGGCTACCTAACTGTGCCTAGAGTGGAATGATCTTCATTTGGTTGCATAACATTCTGTTACAGGGCTGCAAACTTGTATATCACGACTGTAATCCCACTTGTTTAGTCTAGCATATGGTGACAAAGCTTACATCTAGTTCCCATGCCAAGCTAGGACTATAGTGCACGTGTGGATTCCTCATGCCTGTCCCCTCCTATAATTTAATCACCTCATGAAATAGTTTTACTGATGCACTGTTCATCTCTCTGTCATGGAACTCCTGATGGTGGGCAGTTCCCTGTCTGCCCACTCAACCTGACTACACATCTGCAGTGCTCACCTGCTCGCTGGTTGACCACATCACCCCTCCATCCTGCCGAAAGGAGTAGCTTCTCCATCTGTCTGGCCTGACATCAGCTGCACCTTCTACATTTATACCTGGACTCTACACAGTTTTACTTTATGAATTAGCACTTTGCTATTTTGGACTTTCTTTGTTGGCCCACTGAGGCTATAATGGAAGGAGATATTATGCACACAGTACCTGTCATAGCTGAGGCTGTAGTGGAAGGAGGTATTGAATGGAGCGTTTACACGGTCCAACGCTCTGATCAGAATGTGTGAGTGCAGCTTAGAGGTCAGGGAGAGCATCCAGCCACCATAGCTCCGCACATATACTTTCATGTCTGGCATATCCGTGAAGTATAGCTACAGGAAAGACACAGGAAATATCAAGCTAGTATATGATAGGAGCACATGTAAAGTATGTACTCTATAATGCAAAGTAAGTACACTAAACTATACAAGTACAGGTTAATATGCTTCTTCTGCACTCTGGAAAAATAATACTATATATCAGGATAATAGATCCACTTTCCTGGAGGATTTTAGAGAGATGGATTTATAACAGTAAACCTGAGCAAAGCTGACCTTTTCATTGGTGGGATTTGGTGGGTTATCCTGATATTCTGATGGTAAAAGAAAACTCAGAGTGTAGATCGCAGGCTCCCACATCTTCCTGTCCTCTGGTATTTTCACCAGGACTGGAGCTGTCATGTCCATCTTCACACCTGTGCACAATCACATTGCCACATCAAGTCCTAAAATTCAGGCATACCAACTTGGATCATCCAAGCAACCTGTATCCCTAGATCATCTTCCCTAGATCATTGAAGACACCAGTTCCTCGTTTACCCACCACAACCATTTAAATGCCCCTTGCAGCTGCTAGCTCCTTATGAGGAACCGTGAATTCTTCTCCATACTAAGTGGTCCCAGTATGATTTCCTTTCATAGTGTTACCAGCAGTAGCTGGTAGGGTTCTGCTAATCTGCTTCTCATTAGCAGATTAACAATCAAGAACTTTTGTAAACCCTAAAATCATACGTATTTGTTGCTGTCTGTCTGCAACAGTATAGCTGAAATCTCTAGGTTGACTACATGTAAAGACAACATGTTATTAGTCAACTACTTCAGTAGTTTGGTTGACTTGTGATGTTACAGTCTTACTTCTGCATCAAGCCTATGCAGGGCTTTTGCACCACAGCATATGCAAGTGGCTGATACAGACTGATATTATTTGGTGTTCAGCAGACAGTAAATAAACCAAAAAGTGACATTTTTACTTAATCTATTTGTGCGTCTTTTACTGCAACTCAATAAGCATCTTATCCATCCATCCATCCATTCCCATCCGCTTGTCCAGGGTCTCGGGGGTAGCAACTTCAGGAGAGACAACCAAGAGATATACTCCCTCCAGGGTGTCCTGGGTCTGCCCCAGGGCTTCCTCCCTGTAGGACATGCACGGAAAACCTCTCCGGGTAGCCACCAGGTGTCCAAACCACAAACTGGCTTCTTTCTAAGTGGAGAAGCAGCGGTTCTACTCTGAGACTCTCCCATATATCCGAACTTCTCACCCTATCTCTAAGGGAGAGCCCAGACACCTTGTGGAGAATCCTCATTTCGGCTGCTTGAATCTGCAATCTCATTCTTTCAGTCACTACCCACAGCTCATGACCATAGGTGAGGGTAGGGAAAAAGTTGGACCAATAGATCCAGAGCTTTGCTTTCAAACCCAGTTCATTCTTGGCCACGACTAACGGGTTAAGCACCTGCAGAACTGCAGATTCCACGCCAGCTCTCGATCTCATCCACCCTCATTCCACCTGAGGCAGTACCTCCTCCCTGACCTGAATTGGGCAATCCACACGTGTCTGGCTGAGAACCATGGTCTTAGACTTGGAGGTGCTATTCCTCATCCCTGCCGCTTCGCACTCAGCTGTGAACCGCCTCAGAGCACGCTGGAGGTCCCCAGCAGATGGAGTCAATGGCACGACGTCATCTGCAAACGGCAGCAACGCAATTCTTAGACCACCCTCAACACCCAGGCCACATCTAGAAATCCTAAATATACTGATGACAAAGGGCAGCCTTGGCGGAGCCCAACATGAACTGTAATTTATTACCGGCAATGTGAACCAAGCTTCTGCTTCGTTTATACAGGGACCATCAGCCGCAGTAGTGGACCCCGGACCCCATACTCCCGAAGCATCCCCCACAGAACACCTTGGGCAACCCGGGCGTAAGCCTTCTTCAAGTCCACAAAACACATGTAGACTGGATAGGCAAACTCCCAGGCTCCCTCCAGTGCCCTCGCAAGGGTATAAAGCTGGACCAGTGTTCCAAGGCCAGGGCAAAAACTGTCGATCTCACCCTCCTCTCCAGTACCCTGGAATAGACTTTCCCAGGACAGCTGAGAAGTGTGATCCCCCTTTAGTTGGAAAACACCCTTCAGTCCCCTTTTTTAAATAAGGGGATAACCACCCCGGTCTGCCAATCCAGAGGAACTGTCCCTGACCTCCACACGCTGTTGAGAAGGCATGTCAGCCATGGCAGCCCCACAACATCTAGAGCCTTTAGGTACTCCAGCTGAATCTCGTCCACCCTCAGGTCCTGGCCATCACAAAGCTATTTAACCACCCTGGCAACCTCAGCCCTAGCGATGGACAAGCCCCCCCCAGCACCCTCGGGCTCGTGCCCTCAGATGTCTCAAAGGCAGTGCGTGTAGATCTGAGGCAGGGTTGAGGAGGTCCTCAAAGTATTCCTTCCACCTCTGAGTGATGTCCCCAGGTGATGTCAATAGCATCCCCTCCCCACTGTAAACAGTAGGAACCAGGAGCTGGCTTCCCCTTCCTCATATTCTGGATAGTTTGCCAGAACCTTTTTGAAGCCGACCGAAAGTCACTTTTCATGGCCTCAGTGAACTCCTCCAACGCCCAGGTTTTTGCTTCCACAACCACCCGAGCCATGTTCCGCCTGGCTTGCTGGTACCAGTCAGCTGTCTCTGGAGACCCCCAGGCTATTAATTCCCACTAGGCCTCCTTCTTCAGCTTGACAGTCCCCCTCACCTCTGGTGTCCACCATCAGGTACAGGGTTTTCCGACTACCCTGCAGCCATAGCTCCGTACCGCTTCTTCCACAATGGAGGTCCAGAACAGTGTCCATTCAGAACCAATGTCCCCAACCTCCCCTGGTATGCAGTTGGAGTTCTTCCAGAGGTGCAAGTTCAAGATCTGGCAAACATGAGCCTCTGGCAGACGTTCCCAGCAGACTCTCACTATGCGTTTGGGCCTGTCAGGTCTGACCGGCCTCCCTACCTGCCACCTGAGCCAACTCACTACCAGGTAGTGATCAGTTGACAGCTCTGCCCCTCTCTTCACTTGAGTGTCCAGGACAGAAGGCTACAAATCAGATGAAATGATTATAAAATCAATGACTGTAGCCTGTTTGTACCATGTCCACTTATGGACACCGTTATTCTTGAACATGGTGTTCGTTATGAACGAACTATGTGTTGTACAGAAGTCCAACAACAGAACAGCACTCGAGTTCAGATAAGGGAGTCCGTTCCTCCCAATTATCCCCCTCCAGGCAACACTTTACTTATCCACATGAGCGTTGAAGTCCCCCAGAAAAAACGATGGGATGTCCTCGTGGTGTGCTAACCAGCACATCAATCAGGGAGTCCAAGAAGGCTGGGTATTCCAAACTGCCATTCGGCACATATGCGTATATGACAGTCAGAGACCTCATCCTGACCCGAAGGTGCAGGGAGATAGCCCTCTTGGGGTAAACTCCTATGTTAAAGCACCGAGCCATGGGGCCAACAGTAGCCCCATCCCAGCCTGGCATTGGTCACCTGCTACAACTCTTGAAGAAAAGAGCATCCAGCCCCTCTCCAGGAGATTGGTTCCAGAACCCACGCTATGTGTTGAAGTGAGCCTGACTGTATATAACTGGTATCTCTCAATCTCATACACAAGCTCAAGTTCCTTCCCCACCAGAGAGGTGACATTCCATGTCCTGAAAGCCAGTTTTGTCCGCCAGGGATCAGTCTGCCAAGGCTTCTCTTGGCCAGCACCTGATCCACAAAGCAATGAACCCCTTACATTCCCCTTGAGGGTGGGGGGCCCACCTGGGGACTGTCCCGTGTAACTCTTTTGGGCTGGGTTTGGTTGGGCCCCATGGGCATGTTTGCTCTTTGTCTGACCCCTCACCTGGGACCTACCAGGCGCTATTGCCCCTGACAATATAGCCCCCAGGGTCAGGCCTATCAGCCTATGAAGAGCCCTCCAGAAACATTCATACTCACCATCCTCATTAGCTCCAGAGATATATTTGAAGAGTCTCCTGAAAGCCATGGCAGCACCAACACCCATAAAGTAGGCCTCCGCGTCTGTGGACACCCATTTAACAGGGTCATAGTGACGTACCTGCAAGATGTGCAATTGTCAGTCTCCTGGTGTTTCAGATAAACCAGTCAGACAGTCTCTCAGGCCAACTGACAGGACCACATGGGCCACACTTTATAAACATACTCTGACATGAGCTGTGCTGCCCTACTGCTCTCTAGTTCTCTAATGATAATGCTCTCTAATGTTACTTATGTTACTCTAATGTTACTGCTCTCTAATGTTCACTTTATGAACATACTCTGACATGAGCTGTGCTGCCCTACTGCTCTCTAGGAAAACAAAGGCTAATGGGTAACACCATGAGAGAAAAAAACATGTGATGTAGACAGTGGCATGACAGTGGGTTTCCAGCAGCTTCATGGAAAAGTTATAATGATCTTGAATATGGAAAAGATCCGCATGGTGTCTAATATTTTTCTTTTTTGAGATATGCTAAGACGTAAAGGTCACACTGCACACTAAATTACTCTAAACCTTGGGCATAAGCAGATGGCACTTTGCACACAATATTACTCTAAACGTCAGGCATAAACTTAAAAATCAAGTTCAAACGACTCTCAAATGTCAAGCAGTTTGTTTGAATATATTCAAATACCTGTGACAGAATTTTTCTTTTCATTATTTTATTAACAGCCCACAATTTTTAAAAAAAATTTGGATTCAATCACAAACATTTTGCATTCCCACGAAATACTTTTGTGATACCTCACTAAAGTTTTGCATTACTACGGCAATAATGACTGTACTATGTCTGTTTAAAGTACAAAACATACAATTAATGGACTAATAACTAAAAACCTAAACAATACAGACATGTCCAGTCAAGTGCACTTTAAGCATTTTATTATGCATACAACCATATATATGTTTTTATATGTATTTATGAATAACTGCACTGTGTCCATTCACTGCCAGTGACTGTAAGCAACACAGCTGGACTATCTTGCAGACTCAAACACAGAAATATTAATTAAAATTCACCCATAAGGAAATTTAGAAAACCAAGGGGTGCTGCTTTGTTTTGTTGAAAGATATTACTGACATAAAACTGAATCTGAAGCTAACTTTCCCTTAGTTAACGTTCGTTGAACGAATGTTCAAATATAGGCTAAAACTGACAGCCTTATTGAACACCAAATTAGTCTAAACCTCAGCTGTGAACAAATAGCACATTGCCCACCATATTACTCTGAACCTCAAACGTGAACAAACAGCACATTGCCCACCATATTACTCTGAACCTCAGACGTGGACAAACAGCACATTGCCCACCATATTACTCTGAACCTCAGATGTGAACAAACAGCACATTGCCCACTATATTACTCTGAACCTCAGACGTGAACAAACAGCACATTGCCTACCATATTACTCTGAACCTCAGCTGTGAACAAACAGCACGTTGCCCACTATATTACTCTGAACCTCAGACGTGAACAAACAGCACATTTCTGAAAAGCAAAATGCAATGCACTCATTCCTTGGCACTAAGCACCCCACATAATACTGAAGCAAGAATGGATGTCATCAGAGTGACCCTGCAGCAAGACTGACACTTCTAGACTGGATCTCAGAAGCACATCTGAGAAAGGTGGCTTTGACTAGATAGAAAAACGCCATTTGAAGTTTGTGATAAATCCTGCAACTTGTCTCTCTGCAAAACAACTAACAAGCACCATCACCAAAAAAACACTGAAGATTGAGGACAAAGAGGTGCAATATCACATGGCACAGGATGTACAGCTATAGTTGTCCCTGTCTCCACATGGCAGAACTTATGTCATGTCTATGGAAGACAGTGTGCTGCTCACAACACATTATACAGCCATCAGAGTCTATGTGAAGCTGACAGCAGTCAGTAACCACTGCTCTGAATGGACAGCCAGCAGGCCATCTCCTCTCCCCACCTCATAGTCAGCAGTCCTGCAGACCAGGTCAAACAGCAGACACTCCTTTGATTCTGAGCAGAAGCTGGATGAGTTATTGGGGCTGAAACAGAAACCAGGTTACCAGCACAAAGAGATCAAGATTCAAAATCACCAAGTTAATATTTGGTTCATAAGTTTTACTACAGATTATGCATTTCAGTAATAATAAGAATGACGCTTTATTTATACAATACCAAATTCTTTGGTCATCACAAGTGGAAATATGCATTCTTATGCAACACACACAAGTGATAGGGAGACTCGTGTTAGAGTGCAGGGCCAGCTATTTATCTAGGGGGCCTGGAGCCATTTTCAGGAAGAAGGGTCTCGTTCAAGGGCCAACACTAATATAATAGCTTTGCTGGCCACAGTCTTCTACCTAATGACCTTCCTAACCCACAAAGTGAAATAGACACAATCCTCATATACCCATAAAGGAAAAAATGGCTTTATAATTAAATTATTACTCAGATTACAAGAGTCTAAGAGATATACAGGCAGTGCTCGGGTTAAGAATCTCTGATTTACAAATAACTCTTTCTTACGAATGAATTGGACAGTCTATAATATAAAAAATTCAGGTCAAATTTAATTGTGCATAATAACATATAATGTACAACTGTCCCCTGGACAGATGTTTTCACATTGTCCTCAAACACCATCTGATATGATGAAGAATTCATAGAGGATTATATGATGGTGAGCTGGCCAGGTTAGGCTGCAGCAAAGCAGCCTCAAACCATGACATTTCCACCCCCAGGCTTCACACACAGTTGTTATGAGGTTCTTTGACTTCATGCAAAACATGTCCCCTGTTACTGTGTCTAGATAATTCAATAATAGATTCATCTGTCCAAAGCATGTTATTCCAAAAGTCCTGGTCTTTGTCTAGCTGGTCTATGGCACTTAGTCTCTCCCTGATGTTTCATACTTGCACTCTTCCCATGTCAATGGGAACCTTGAAACTTGTGCATCTCTTTCTGATGGGAGATGCAGGTGATGTTAACTGCTCAAAGAGCTTCCTGTATGTGCCATAATGACATTTTAGGATCTTTGGAGACTTCTTTAAGAATCTTACGGTTTGCTCTTGGGCAGAATTTGTAAGGACAGCCTGCCCTGGCCATGTTGGCAGTTGTTTTTAATGTTTTCCCTTGTAAATTCTTTTCCAGACAGTGGTATGGCTGATTCCAAACACTCTTAAGATCTCTTTATATCCCTCCCAGGCTCATACGCATCTACAATCTTCTTTCTGAAAGCCTCAAAGAGCTCCTTGGATCTCACCATACCAATATCACACACTTTAACAATCAAGAGCAAATTAAATGTCTGTGGTATAAATAAGACAAGCTCCAGTAAAAATCTCTGTCATGATGTTCTAATCATTTTCACCTGATGTGCCCCCCTGAATTCTATGAATTTTAAATAGTAATGAATGTGAGGGTGTCCTTTTTCCTCAGTGGAAATAGGCATCTTAGCTTATTTCTTTTGTTAAAGAAGTGAATTTGTTTCTTGTTTTTGCATAGGTGATGCAATTATATCACCTTTATCTACAGATTGAAAATTTGTCTTAATTTTTTCAGATGACTTTACCTGCGAATTTCACTTAAAGACAGACTTAGGGAATGGATCTCGTCTCGGCTGCGACTCAATGTAAATTTGTTTACACAGTAAGAGTTGGAAATTTAAAGTCACTTACCCCACGCTGGCTTCAGTAGCTACCATCAGCATCATGGCAAGCAGTCCTGCTGGGTAGGTCCTGAAAGTAAGGGTTAGCAGTCAGGGAGTGCAAGTGGGCCCTGGGGGGTGGGGTTAGCAGTCAGTGAAGGCGAGTGGGCCCTGGGGGATGGGGTTAGAAATACCCTGTCTAGAAGGGGGAAAATGCCATGGCGTGTATATTGTTCACGACAGACCAATTTCTGTGATAGCACAGTATCTATTTTTGCTCAAGCAGTGATGACAGTCCGGGATCTGGTAGATCTGGGCACGGGACAGAGGCGGAGCTAACTGCTCGGTTGGGATGCGACCTGAAAGGACGGCGCAGAGTATAATTGGCAAGCTTAAATCTTCATTTCCCCAGGACTTAATGGGGTTTATTAGTGATACTCTGTCCTGTAAATCTGTGTGTGTCCCATTTCCAGAACTGCAGATCACCCCACTTGTTGCCATTTAAAGCTCTGAGGGGCACCTCTTCTCATTCAGGGGGCTGCAGGGCGTGGCCTTCTCAGCAGCTGGTAAGATGGTGTTGCATCAGAGTTGTGTGAGGTCCTTGGCTTTTAATGAGTTGAGAGGTAGGCCTGATACCAGGTGAAGAGTTCACCTTTCTGTTTCTGAGGGTCTACAGCCTTCATGTAGACTTTTTCTTTTATAAATCTTCCTTACCCAAGTGCTCAGTGACCTGCAGTGGAATATCCTGCACTGTGTATTGGGTACCGTCGCATTTGTGTCGAAATTCAACGCTGATGTTCCTCCATTTTGTGTTTTCTGTCACAATGCTGATACTGTCTTCCATGCTTTTCCTGATTGTTTCAGACTGCTTCCATTCTTCTAGTTCCTGAGTCAAGTTCTGAGAGGGTTCAGCCTGCTTTTTAACCTGGTTATGTTTGTTTTTGACTGTAAATACTCTAAGACTCACCATTCTAAGTGTGTTTTGGTAAATTTCTTAGTGTGTGGAAATCTTTCAGATTGAAGTTAGAGGGGCAGGACACAGATCTGCTTCAGCTGTTCAAAGCTCTGGTGGATCTCGTATAAGAGCTAAGTTTGTGTTTTAAAGTACAGACAATGTCCCTGCTTTTGAAAAGAAGTGGTGTGTTAATCCAGACTTTGTTTCTGTTCATACAGGTGTGCTACACTTGAAATGGTGATTGTGGGTTCCTTTAGCTTGTGTTTCTAATGGTGTACAAGTAAAGGGGGTTCAAAGTCAAGTCTTTCTCACTCACACACATACAAACCATTTTAAAGAGTGTGTGTGTGTGTGTGTGTCAATCTTAATTATAATTCTTTTGCTGCCTTAATATGGATAATGTATTATTTACCCACTCATGTTTACCTACAGTATTTTATCTAGATTGATAAAATAAAGATGATACCCATTCTTGATCCCACAGGTGGGAAATGCGCATTTTACAGCAGAAAAGTGAACAGTGCAACAGAAATAATTAAAATTATTCATATAACTGATATGAAGTAATTATATAAAATTATGTATTTGACAGCTTTTTAAGCCAAAACAGAGAGATTTACTTTTTACATTAAAAAATCCAAGTGGCGTCGATGGGTCACCACATTGATGTATTCAAGTGTCTTGCTGCAAATCTGATGCAGTACTTGCAGTTGTTCTTGTCCAAGTTAGCACATTAAGACAGAAACATTTTATGTAAAGTTTTTATTGAATAATCTTTTTATGTAGAAATATTATATTGTTTAAACGATTCTCATATATATGTACACAATGTTCTGTCACTTCTTTCTACAATCAAGATGTTTAGTAGTAATCCTTTCATATCAATTACAGAGAGCAAATGTAAATGTTTCAAGTCAATGTCTAAAAAATTGGTATTATTTTCAGTCAGGAAATCCAGCTGTTGGAACATTTTCCACTTACATGAATTTATCTTTAACTTAAAGTTACTGTTTAATTTTACCCACAGTTGCAGGGACATGGTGTTCAATCATTTATGTAGTTTTGTGCGATTTTTACAGGGGGCCGTTTGATCAGGCCCCAATCACTGAGAGTGTACATCAACCTTTTTATTTTTATT
>JAABNY020000095.1:213099-227206 GCA_015164015.2 Brevimyrus niger | reverse complement strand
ATATATATATATATATATATATATATATATATATTGTAAGATGGACATTTTTGTTTATACACTATAGTTCCAAAAGTATTGAGACACCCCTACAAATCACTGAATTCAGGTGTTCCAATCACTTTCATACCCACAGGTGTATATCATCAAGCACCTAGGCATGCAGACTGTTTCTACAAACATTTGCGAAAAAATGGGTCTCCCTCAGGAGCTCAGTGAACTCAAGCGTGGTACCGTGACAGGATGCCACTTGTACAATAAGTCCCTTCGTGAAATTTTCTCGCTACTAAATATTCCATGGCCAACTATTAGTGGTATTATAACAAAGTGGAACTCAGCTACAAAGTGGTCGGCCATGTGGAATCACAGAGCAGGGACAACGCATGCTGAGGCACACAGTGTGCAGAAGTCGCCAACTGTCTGCAGAGTCAATAGCTACAGGACTCTAAACTTTGTATGGTCTTCAGATTAGCTCATGAACTTTGTAGATGGGTTTCCATGGCCAAGCAGCTGCATCTAAGCCTTATATCACCAAGTACAATGCAAAGTGTCGGATGCAGTGGTTTAAAGCACAACGCCACTGGACTCCAGAGCAGTGGAGACGTGTTCTCTGGAGTGACGAATTACGCTACTCTGTCTGGAAATCCAATGGATGAGTCTGGGTTTGGCAGTTACCAGGAGAACAGTACATGCCTGACTGCATCGTGCCAAGCGTAAAGTCTGGTGGGCTTGACCCCTTAGTTCCAGTGAAAGGCACCCTTACTGCTGCAGCACTCAAAAACATTTTGGACAATTTTCATGCTCCCAGTTTTGTGGGAACAGTTTGGGCCCCTACCTGTTCCAACATGACTGTGCACCAGCGCATAAAGCAAAGTCGATAAGGACATGCATGAACGAGTCTGGTGTGAAGGAACTTGACTGACCTGCACAGAACCCTGACATCAACCTCATAAAACACCTTTGGGATTAATTAGAGCAGAGACTGTGAGCCAGGCCTTCTCATCCAACATCAATGCCTGAGCTCACAAATGCTCTCCTGAAAGAATGGTCAAAAAATCCCTTAAACATACTATTAAACCTTGTTGACAGCCTTCCCAGAAAAATTGAAGCTGTTATAGCTGCAAATGGTGGGTCAACTCCATATTAAAGCCTATATATTAAGAATAGGAGGAATGTCATTAAGATTCACATGTGTGTAAAGGCAGGTGTCCCGATACTTTTGGCAATATAGTGTATTTTTATATATAATACATACATATATCTGCATATATAAAGTCCATCCATCCATCAATCTTTTGATAACAGTTGTCCTATTCAGGGTCTCTGAGGCTGCGGGAACAAGGCAGGTAACAACCCTGGATGGGGTTCCAACTCTTCACGATACATAAAGTAATTCATTAAAGACAACAAAACAAATGCTGAAAGTTAGTTGTCTATGAGATATAATGTGAATGTTTCTGCATTTACTAAAGCACATTCCACCATGTGCTACAACTGATTAAATGCAGTATAGATGTACATTTCTATCTAAACCCCGATTGTCACTTTTTTCCATTACCTTTAAAACGCTTATACGACTGCTCAGGACCATTCGTGAACGTGCACACTTTTTCGGAGTAAGCTTTGTTTATGTTGTTTCTTTATAAATCTCCAAATCTTTACATAAATGTGGGACCTCTTCTGTTCATATGATGCCTTTAAAAATGTGACCCAGGAGTTTATCCACTCTTGCTTTTCCCCCCTGCCTGTATCTGGGGCCCGGCCTTTATTCGTTCATATGCAACACACCCCCGGCTTTTAATTTAATCTTTCTACTCGAGGAAATATGATATATTAAAATGTAAATATAAAGTAAACGTAAAAATGTGCTGTTCCAACTTTAAGTGATCGATTGAGCCAAATTCATAGCAGCAAGCACACTGACCCTTGCAATATCACCTGGTGTCTGGCCCAGAGTCTCAAAGATGTCAATGGAAGATGGTAAGTAGACATTCTTGAAGTAGTGCACAGTGTCAGGGTCTGTCCCAGGGAACTCCTTCTGTGACACATCCTCCACCATTTTGGCCTCAAAACCAGTGTGTACTGGTCCAGGCTCAATCATGGATATACTAACGAGAAAGAGATTTGAATTAGTTAGGGTTAGGGCTATAAAGCATAGCAGATCGCAGAGGAGAAGACAAACTGCAGGCACCAGGCGCTGCCTTAGATAATCAGACAGCACCATAAAGGACACCAGTCATGTTTGGCAAACAGCATAGAATGAAACCAGGGAAAGGATCCAGGGAGAGTTTGTATCCACAGGCCATTAGAACATGATGTCTGCTCTGCAGGTTGGCTTAGTGTATAGCTCTGCCTCACAACTACAGGGTTGGGGAATTCATTTCTTGCCCAGTTTTCTGTCCTTGCTAATCGCTCATCGTGTTCTTTGTCTATCTCATACTTACTCTCATCAAGGCCATCTGACCCCCTGGCTCCAGGAGTCTGTATGAAGACCATAGATAAAGGGCCTGCTTCCCTCAGTGGGGGCAGAGACAGATACAGACAGACTCTGAACCGGCCGTGTGAAGCATCTTTCTGTAACATCTTCATTCTGTCTTAATAAACTGCTTAAGCTTAAGGAACCTGCCTCATCATTCAACTAAAAGAACCTGAGGTTCCATTGAAGAAATCCCTCTGAAAATGATCATCGTACAAAATGACCCCTCCCACCCCTGTCGATAACTCTTAATGTCACTACCCCCCACACCCCCAGTCAACACCTTCTTTTACTGCCAAGATCGTCGTAACCCCCTGAAAATTTTGACACAATTCAAACGATCTGTGGGTGTGTATGCTTGCCTACTGTTCAATGGGTTCTGTAACACATTATTCATTTAACATCACTGCAACTGGTAATGTGTTGCTGGTAATGTTCTATTACTGTATCTTTTGTATGAATAAATGTGGGGTGTAAGCTACAGTGGTGTTATTTCTTTTATTTATCAGTGATCTTATTCTATTTATTGGCACTAGGCTGAAGGATGTATATCAGTAACAACTATGTACTATGTACACAGTATAGTAAAACCATGAAAGTGATTAAGTAATTAGTATGGGAGCTGAGTCTCGGTCATGATTCATTTATGGCATCAAATCAGAAAATAAAGCAGGATCTTGGTTTCAAGACAGGGGGCAAAGAGATTCTTGGTGAACTGGGGGTTGAGATTGAGAGGTGATCAGTCCACATAATAGCAGGCCTTTAGTCAGAAGTGAATAAACAGAGAAAGTAGGACTGACTTACATGACATTAAACTTGCGCAGCTGCACAGCCAAGCTCTCACAGAAACCCTCCATGGCGAATTTTGAAGCCGCATAGACATCGTTAAACACCACAGCTGGAGAAAGTGGGAATTACACTGAATAACTGTGAATCATGACCACTACAATAACTGTTTCTTACAATTTCCTGACATTGATCACACTGATGATATGACCAGTGCTGTTCTTTTGTGGTCCCACTGCTCTAATAGTCATAGTGACATATCCTAGCATTGTACCTTGTAATCCCATGACACTGCTCACTACAATGATGTGTCCACCACGCCTCCTCTTCATGTCTGGCATCACATGTTTAATCATGCGCACCACACCAAAAAAGTTGGTCTCGAAGACCTTCTTCATTTCCTCCATACTGATGGATTCCACTGGGCCAACTAGACCAATGCCAGCATTGTTGACTTGGGGGTATGAAGAAATAGTTAATTGTTAAATGCTAATTTTGCATTTGAAAAAAATCAACATATTCATTGAAGTAACGTATACAACTGATAGCGGAGACAAAATGTATATCTCCAGGTTTTATGGGACAGGACCTATCACAGCAAAGAAACTGATGCTCTGACAATTCCAGTGTTGGTCAGAAGGTGGAGATATAAGATCAAAGACAAACAGAGTAACCGAACTGGCCTGGCTTGAATTTGATGCTGCCCTGTGCTTGAAATAGCTTTACAAAGTTAACAGTCAGCATACTCACTCAGCACATCGATGTGTTGGTCCTTCAAGCTGTTAATGCACCGTCTGACCGACTCATCACTACAAACATCGAGTGTCTGCAGAGCCAACGTCTTCCCATAGGCATCACCTGCCGCTTCCAGCAGCTCGTCCTTTCGTTTCAGATCCCTCATGGTGGCAATAACTAGGGGCAGGTGCACACTGACAATGAGCTGTCCGAACCACTTCATTAAGCTGCAATTCTGATATCTCAAATCTAAAAACTAATATCCATTGTCATTTAGGAGTCTGCAGATATAGGGGACTGACGATCTCTGGGAATGCCTTTCAGTCATTTTGCACACAGATATTTAACTCTTTTGAAGTTTTGTGTGGACATAATAAAGACTGAGAAGAAAGGTTATTAGCAAGGGTGCTAATGAGACGAGATACGTGGCCTTGCATGCCTGGACATATCATGCCTGGACTTCTTCTCACATATCCCTTCTTAACCCCCTTATGAGACACAACACATAGAGGTGAGAGTGAAGCTCTGGGCTGAGTGCAAGGTCAGCCATTTACTGGGGCTCCTGGAGCAGTTTATGGGGTTACAGTCCTTGCCTAAGGATACACCATCAATATTATCACTCATACAGTCACTGACATTGATATCAGTCCTCACACTGACAGTTGTAACATGAACAATGTGTGCATGCGTCTGCCGAAGGTATAGGAGGTCTATAGATGGGATGTACATAGCACTGGAATGGCAGGGTGGAATGGACACTGTGGGAGAGGACTAACCATACAGTAGCTTTAACAATGCAGAAATAAATGGGAGAAAAAGACAAGCAGGGGGGCTACAGAGGGAGATAGAGACCTTTGCTCTGAAGGGGATGCAATAAACAGGTTTCATAAGGTTAGATACTGGCTACAAGTAAATAATGATCATGAAGTGATTTCAATGCCTTGGATGCTATACATCCTGTATGTAATTTTATAAAATTTGATCGACAAAAAAATAACTCATGACAAAGAATACTTGGATATATTAACATTTTCCATAATAAATTGATATGCTACTGGTATAATCTCCAAAATAAATCACTAGTTGCAAATTAACTCAGTAGTACATTTACTTATAGAATCTTCAGAGAACGAATGAAACAGATTTACCATGGTAGCGCTTTTTCTTATCTTTTGCCAGCATCACAGCTGTCTGTAGACCAATCCCAGAGGAGCAGCCAGTGATGAGCACAACCTTCTGTGTACCGCCTGCCATGGCGGAGTGTCTGCAACTGTGATGTCAGCCTGCTGAAACAGGCCCTTGAGGAGGATTATCCCTTGAGGGGCCACATGGGCCATTAATGCTGGATTTACTCAGCTTAGGTGCAACCAAACTCACCCCACACTATGGCTCTCCTGCATTGTGCTGTTCTTGACAAAGAAACATGTATATTATACTTAACATGTGCAATACTTCGATGCCACTGCAGTATTTCAGATGTTTAGGATTGTGAGAATAATTCTCATTGCTTGTTAACTATTGCCTGGTAATAAAATATTTAAGCTATTTTTAGACTCTTCTAAGATGTCAATAATCCATCAAGTCCCCGGCACACCCAGCCTCAGGGAGAGTGCAGCTGAAAACTGTGAAAATAAACAAATGTTAACAAACGTAAAAGTTAAATAATTTAATTAAAATAGATACGTAGATAGGTAAATAAATAAATAATGCAGACTCACAAAATGACCCCCAGCCAGTCCTTGACTAGCTGCACATGTTGAAGCCAGCTGCGAAGAGTAGGGCCAAAGGAATTAATTCGGGCAGCAGACAGTTTGAGCAGTAGCAAATTAAAGAAGGTAGACTTTCAGACAGGGGGAAGGGCAAGGGCATGAGACTTCCAGTGAGAGGCTAACAACTTAGCTGCCAAGGAGGTAGACATCAGCAGCCTCTACTGGCAGTGAGAGGGTGGGAGAGGAGAACTGTTATGTACTGATGAGTGCAGACCAAGATAGGAGAGGCAGGACTCAGGGTGTTGGAAGAATATGGGGTTTAGACACAATTGGGAGACAACCACATAACGTCAATGACTGGACTAGGGAAACAAACTTGAACAGAGACTTACCATGACTGGAAACAGCTGGTGACATCAGTATTCCACACAAGGTAGCGAGCAGGGCATGGAACACAGAAGGATCAGACGAGCAGGGCGTGAGAGAACCCTCTCCCCTAAAGGTACACACTCCAGGTGCACCTAACTGGACAGAGGGGCCGAAACCAGGGACGGCACAGAACCTGGATAAACAAAAACAAGAAACATCAAGGAAACATGGTGAACTGCAGGGACACACAGAACCGGAACAAGGAAAACCACACAGATACTAACAGTGACACCAGGGACGGGAACAACGAAGGGCCGACAGCATGGGGTACACCGACGAAAGGAGCGAAGGGACCAAGAGGGAATAAAAGGCGGGACAGAGAGATGGGGAGCAAACACAGGGTGCAAGGAGGCAAGGGCAGGGGGCACCAGGGACCGGGACGGTCCCACTGGCAGGTGGAAGGCGGGAGTCACAGGGGCCACAGGTGACTGCAAGGCTGGAGGAGGTGGGACCCTCAGCGACTGCAAGGCAGGAGCCACAGAGGACACCGAACAGGGCGAGGAGGAAGGCAGAGAGACTGCTGAAAGAGCCAAGGAGGGAGGTGAAGGGAACAATGGAGGAGGCAAGGAAGAACCAGAAACTGCGGCAGGGGAAGGCGCAGCCACAGTCGTAACAGTGGAACCCACAGGTGACCAATAGGGCTTCGGAGGTAGGACTGCAGCCACCCAACGAGGCACCGCAGGGGGGACCATAGGCAACCGCCAAGCAGGAACCAGGAGGACTACAGGCGACCGCCGAGCAGGAGCCAGAGGAGCCGCAGGCTACTGGCAAGCCAAAGCCAGGGGGACCAAAGGCAAGCCAGGGGGCAGAGTGGGCAGGACCTGACCCCAGTGCAGGTATCCTTTTCCTCACCTGGCGCACTCCTCCTTAAGCTATGCAAGGAGTGAGGCAGCTTCAGAGGAGTCCCAAACTGTTGGATCCTCCCTCACTCACCAGCATAGACCCAGAAGGGCAAAGTACTGTCTGGCCAGGGTCTCGGACACAGGCGGCGAAGCTGCAGGCAGATGAGCTTCCTGCATCGACGGTGTCTTCTTGTTGAGTCTGGTCATTCTGTTACATACTGAGGAACCAGGAAAGCAGAGGCAGGACTCAAGGTGTCAGGAGATTACGGGGTGTAATCACAGGTAAGACACATTCAGGAGACAACCACATAACATCAATGACCAGACTGGGGAAACATACTTGAACACAGACTTAAATACACAGAAATAATAAACATGACGGGAAACAGCTGGTGACATCAGGATTCCACACGAGGTAGTGAGGAGAGCGTGGCACACAGGAGGATCGAATGAGCAGGGCGTGACAGAAGTCCAGAAAAATGAGGACTGCAGGGGACAGGGGAATAGAGCAGCAACAGGAGGACAGTCCCAGTACATATGGGTTGTCAGGGACTAGATGGGGAAAGAGATGATATAATGGGTCAGGTTCTAAACCCATGAAATGGCATTTCCTGGGAGTGGGGTACAATCTATGGAAAAATTTATATTATGTTTGTTGATGATTCAGATTCATTTTCAGATTTTTAAAATGACACTCCAGGATAACACAGGGGTGAGGGAGAGCTCCATCTGCCAGATGGAAGTGACAAAGAGGTTTGTAAGAGGATTTGCAGAGAAGGGAATAGAGACACAGGCTTAGAACTGGGGGGGAGGGAGTCTAAGCAAATGTGCAGAGCAGATGAGGAAGAAGAAGAGAGGAGAAAGACAGACTACAAGCCCTAAACTTGGGGCTAGGGCCTCTAATGAGAGATTAAAAAGTAAAGGTGATCAGGGACAGCCCCGGCTGGCACCTCAAGAAAGTTGAAAAGGAGGAGAAATGTTGACATTAGTCAAGCAGACTGAGTGGGGAGAGAAGTAGAGGGTCTGGACCAAGTAAAATACGGGCCGATGCCCATTCGGTCGAGGACCCTCTATGAAAATGTCCAATTCATCCTGTCAACTGCCTTGTCAGCACCTAAGAAAAGAAGGGCAGCAGGGAAGGGAAAGAAGGGGGCAGCATGAAGTACATGCAGCATGGCGGGAAAGCCAGTTAGGTTTGGGTGAATCAATTTAGAAATCACTGCTTGGTGCCAACGAACAAGCACCTTAGCAGCTTAACATCAGAATTCATCAGGGAGCTGGAACAGTCTGTTAAGGAGTAAAGTAATCAAGGGTTAGGGTTAGGGTTAGGGTTAGGCTCTGGCCTCGTGGTTGCCTGCTGCCCCCTGCCAGCCGGAATTCCCTCTAACTCCCTGCTTCCCGACGCCCTTTGCTTCCCTGCCCCCTGTATTTGCTCTGCCGTTGTTTCCTCCTGGTCCCTTTGCTCCTCCTGTTGTCCCTGTTGTCCCGTTTCCTTCAATCCCTTTGGTGCACCCGGTGTGTGCGCCTTTGGGGAGGGGTTCTCTCATGGGCGTTAACCTGATATCACGGTGTTTATGCTGATTTCCCAGACACAACTCTTGACCTTCCGCTCTTTTTGAGAGAACAAAACCACCTTGAGGTATTGAATGGTGTTCTGTAGGCGACACCAAGAAGGTCCCAAAATAACCTACCAGCTTATAGTCCCAGCTGAGTTTCGCAGCACAGTTTTGATTAGCCTGCATGACCATATGGGTCATACAGACTCAGTACTCATGCAAATCCAGTTGTACTTGCTGATCAGTCTGAGGAGGAAGACGAACTCACTCCAGTGTACTCGGCCAGACTCCGAAATGCTCAGGCCCTCACGGTCCATGATCGTCGGGTCCACCTATGTCTAATGAGAAAAATACACAATATGCCGAATCTCTAGAAGAAAGTTCTGTCAAGCGTTCAGTAAGTGCCCAGAATGTTGGTTGCACCCCTGATATTGGCAGGCTGCCAAATATGTCTGATAAAACGCCAAATAATCCCTTGGCACTTAACAAATCAACTAGCCATAGTCTTGGACAAGCCTGGTTTCTCCCATACGTTGTTCCATGTCATCATTGATAATGTTACTCTTTCCCTGGATTGAGTGTCACCTTGGAGAGGCCTGGTATCTCCATTACATTCAGTGTCTTCTTTGATAAATGTGGTCTATTCCTTACATTCAGTGTCATCTTGGATAAATATGCTCTCTCTCTCTTACAGTCAGTGTCATCTTCGATAATCCTGATCTCTGTATTACATTCAGTGTCATCGTGGACAAGCCAGGTCTCTCCCTGACATTTAGTGTTATCGTCGACAAATCTGGTTACTCCCTTACATTTAATGTCATGATTCATAATCCTGGTTTCTCTCTTACATCCAGTGTCATCCTTGATAAAGCAGGTGGCTGCCTTACATAAAATGTCATCTTGGACCAGTCTGTACATTCAGTGTAATATAGCCAAGTCTGCCCCATCCCTTTCATTCAGTGTCATCTTGGATAAACCTGGTCTTTCCATTGCTACTGGAGTTAGGGTTTGGCAACTCCTTTACAGTCAGTATACGCAGGCACATTCACTGTCATGTGTCTGTGGAAGATTGCCCTTCTTTCATAGTCATTCCTGAGGGACACATGAATTTGACATCTCCTTCACGGTACTCATACTGACCAGCTGATATACAGCATATGGATCTTTGAAGCATCTAGGACTGACAGGTTTCAATTTCCCTGAGGCTCTTCTATGGGTTTTCGTGACTGCATGTAGTACCATGGAGGGATATTCCAGGAATGCCTGGAATTCACTTCAGTCTTAATAGGATTTTAAAAGGGAATGGGCTAAACATTGTATGGACCTCATGTTGATTTCACCTAACAGCATATCTCCCCTGTGTCCACTTATTCACCCATTCTGAAAGCACTGTGCTTACTTACTCACCCATTCTGAAAGCACTGTGCTTACTTACTCACCCATTCTGAAAGCACTGTGCTTACTTATTCACCTCCTTTGAAACCTCTGTGTTCACTTATTCACCCATTCTGAAAGTGCTGTGCTCACTTATTCAGCCCTTCTGAAACCTCAATCACTGTCTTCTGTTTACTCACTACATTCTTTTTGCCTTCTGTCTTTCCTTCCTTCGTTCCCTTGTTCAGTGCTCCCAGTGAGAGCTCATCCTCATCTTCACGTTACTCTCCCTTTCCTTAGTATCACTCCAAATGTCCCTTTTTCAATTTCACCCCTTCTCCTATTTCTCATTTTCTGGAAACTCTACTGGGTAACACTTTACACGTGACAGGGCACAAGTACTTAGTAACAAAGAGAACTTCAATTCATGAACAAATAGAGTCGCTACTGAAGAGAAAATATGCATCATGATTCAGTAATAGTGAACAAACATGAGATAAATGTTTCACTTGTGTTATTTATAAATTGTTCCTCCAGTATTGCACAAGTAGTGCCTTAGTAGTTCACAAAGATTTACAGAATTAGATATAGTAACAAATACAGTAACTGCTTGGGTATAGTAATCTTGATTCATTAAGGATGAAGGATTGCAGGGGGTCCGGAGCCTCTCCTGGAGGCTATGGAAAAAGGGTTAGGGTTAGGGTCAGCCCATCACAGGGCACACTCACATACCATTCACAACTTGATAACTCCATTTACAGGATGGGGGGTCAGCCCATCACAGGGCACACTCACATACCATTCACAACTTGATAACTCCATTTACAGGATGGGGGGTCAGCCCATCACAGGGCACACTCACATACCATTCACAACTTGATAACTCCATTTAGCCTCAGCATGTTTTTGGACTGTGAGGGGAATCCACAGTGTGTATACAGAACTCTATCCACTCAGGAAACCCATCCAACCATGGTCAAGTCTTGCTCAGCAGAAGACCCGATACCAGTCAGTATGGGGGTGGCCAAGTATCTAGTGGAAACTCCAGGACCACACAGGTAGAGCATGCAAACACATGGAGTCGTGGTGGACACTCCAACCTTGGTGTGAGGCAACAGTGCTAACCAATGGAAAGAATTATAAGACCACAGCAGTTTTTTGTTTCACCCGTTTCACAGTAAAATGGTGTGCATCTGTGATTAATATGTATGTTTTGCAGACTCTGGTCTGGTTCTTCTGTATTTCTAATTAATGAAAGGCTTCTTCCTTGCCTTATGGGACTTCAGTCCTGCTTCTAGGAGCCTGATGCAAACTGTACTAGCAGTCCACTTCAAACCTGCACTCCATGTATCCCATTCTTTTTGAAGGTCACTCGATGTCATCCTACACTTCATGAGTTCATGGATTAGAAAGTCACTTCTGCCTTTTACCTGGCTGGTTTCTGGTCATTCCCAGTGTCTCCTGCTTCACCTTATTGTTGTGTCCTGCTGTCTTTGAAATTTTGAACTTGGAACCAACCTGCTGCTCAGCGTAGCTTCTACCAGCAGAACCATGATTAAACCATAAATACAAATTTGTTTCAAAATGTAGAGTCTCTTAATTTGTTCCATGGCCGAAAATATGTGTATGTGTATATAACATGTATGTTTCAGATATGTGCTCCTGCCGTCCTCTCTGCTGGACTGGGAGGTGCGGGCTGGTGGAGGAGGTGTTCCTGGCATTCCTCCCCATCAGCCTGCAGTGAAAGTACACAGGTGTGTGTGGGTGGGGCTGCCCCCCAGCCATCACCAGCATTTCTTCTTGCAGCAGGACAGGCTCACACAGGCCACTCTTCCATACATTTACATTTTACATTCCCTTACCCTCTTCCTCCGCCTTCTGTTCCCCTCTGTGTATCACACGGGCTGTAATACTTCTTTACCATTATGTTTGTTTGATTGCTTAGTGTGTCTTAGTCTGCTAAGTTCTATTAATACCATGGAAAGATATATTTTTTTCTTTCAAGCAATATTTTCGAGATGACTATGCATTTAAGAAACAAGTTATGTAATACTGACAGATGTTTATACATTAATCACTTCATTTATAAATACTTTTCATTTATTCAAACCTGAGGAATCAGTACACATCTGCTACATTTCCAAAGACCCACTTTGGTCACCCAAAAGTTTTTCACCCAAATATGTTTCAATCTTCTCCCTCTTCCTACCAGTGGTCAACTCCACCATCCCATCTCATGTCTTATAACCATTCAAGATAAGATAAGATAAGATAAGATAAGATAAGATAAGATAAGATAAGATAAGATAAGATAAGATAAGATAAGATAAGATTTGTTGATCCCACATTGGGGAAATTTGTGCGTTACCACAGCTCCAGAGACATAGCAAGAAAGAGTACAAGAGTAGAGAATATAAAAAATACAAGAATAAGAATACAAAAGAAGAAAAAATATAAAATAAGATATAAACACTAAATACAACAGTATTGCCTATGTACACCCATACACAGTATGTGATATGGATAGTGAGTTGTGGAGAAAGTGCAAGTAATAATAAATATCAACTATTTTCCTATAGGTACAATTTACTATTCAGGTAGTGCTGGGTATTGGCATGTACATATACACAGCCATGCAATGCACATACATCCATACATACGTACATCCATACATTATATACAGATATACACATATATATGCCTCTACTTATACGTATACAGTAGATGCAAAACCATCTACATACACATATACATGCACATGCCTATACCTCTATAAGGTGTGTTATGTATGAAGTGGATGTGTAGTAAAATATACAAATATACCAAAAGTTAAATATACACTACTGATCAAAAGCCTTTGTACACCATAGGTTTTTACCACATTTCCATTTATTTATTAAACTGCTGATTTTTTATTCTTGTTAAGCATTCGAAAGTTGAGTCAACAACTATAAATGAAAATAAAATAAGGTTCATTTATAACATGGAAAGAGTATTTACCAGTCTGACATCTTATTAACCTGTGTGGTGATGATCTTGGATGTCCTCTAACTTGCATTAGTTAACTGTTTCATCCCCTAACATGCAGCATTATTTATTGTCCCTTCTAAAAATAATGTCTCTCTGCTGTAATAACTGCCGGAGGAGTTTACTTTGAAGAATGAAAGAAATTAAATTTTTTTGCTAATAATGGTACTCAGATGGTGAACATAATGTAAATTAATTTGTTTGCAAAGAATATTGAGTGTATTGAGAATATTTTTAGTTAATGTTAAGCGAGTGCAAATGCAGAAAATCTCAGTGTGTGCAAAAAACCATTGTTACAAAGTAGCATTCTAAATGGTTTTGCATGTTGGGTCTTATTTTTCAGGAAATTTATGCTGCTCTTGGATAGGTTTCTCCTCTGACGACTGATTGGATTAGTGTTCTCAGCTTCCAAAATGAATACATGAAGACACCCACAGCAATGACTTGATACTAATTCGGAAATGTAGAGATGTGCTGCCTACTGCTCCAGCCTTCTGGCCATGTTAGCCCGTGTGAGTAGTGTGTATAGTGCATAAGCCAATATTACTATTATAATCACCTTTATCGCAGCATTTTAGTGGAGTGCAGCCTCCTTGGCAGTTACAGACTCTTAAGGATCCTGTGGTGTCCACAAGCCAGCTGGAAGATATAACCCTCTGACTCTAACCTTTTAAAGATCCCAAGTCCACCTTAGCTGACTCCTCACAGCAGAGGAGCAATGGCTCTATTTTGAGGTTCACCCAGATCTCCGTCAGGACTCCGTCAACGCCCAGCACCCATATGTAGAACCAGTCACTGATACTCATAGCTTTTTTCATTCAGTCATTATCCCCAGCTGGTGACCATACATTGTCAAAAGTGAAGAGAGGGATATGCATTATTCAGTAAACGGCCATGTTCAGCACCACAGAGGTACTGAATACCCAGGAAACTGCAGCGACTGATCCACATGACAAACACAGGGAGAACCTGCGAGCACAGATACACACCAGGAGACATATAAACACACAGCAAATCAGACACACACCAGGAGACACAAAAGTACTGAGACTCAGACACACACCAGGAGACACAAAAGTACAGAGACTCAGACACCCACCAGGAGACACAAAAGTACTGAGACTCAGACACACACCAGGAGACACAAAAGTACAGAGACTCAGACACCCACCA
>JAABNY020000095.1:137562-151715 GCA_015164015.2 Brevimyrus niger | reverse complement strand
TCCACTCTAACCCTCAGCTCTTACCTTCCTGCCTCATATTTAACACTCTCCTCCCTTTCACACTGTATCCACTCAAATGAGATTTCTGGCATCCATCCATCCATCCATCCATCCATCCATCCCACTGCGTATGTGGGTTGGGATAATGCAGGCAGAAAGAAATACTTTTTCCAAAATCCATACACATGTGATTCTAACAAACTGCCTGGCTATCAACTCATTTTCTACCATGGTAATTAGGGTAACACTTCCTATAGGTACTCACCACATAAATCATTGAAAATGTAGCCATAGACAAGATAAGATGTACATCAGACATTTATAACATAACACACACTGCTACCTGCATCCATGAAAATGGATTTCAGGACACTGAGAAAATTATAAGAATGAATCGGTGACACTATGGCTGTGGGCTGGGGTTCGAGTGTCATCCGACACTTAAAGCCGGCTTTGCTGTATTATGTGTATTGTCTTCCATAGCCTGTCACTCTGCAGCAGTCATAGCTGGAGATCGAAGCCATATCAGCCTAAGATTTCCCGAAACCAACCATAACGGTAACATACGGTCAGAGTTTATCAGGAGGGTTTTTTAGGCCACATTTTTAGCTGAGTCGCTGCTTCACATTCCCTCTGAAGCTCCCCCGCATCTGGAATTGCTGGGGGCCATGAATTATAGATTTGGAGGCCAGTGCCACCCATGGAGAGATGATTGCTTAATTATCTTTCTCGGAGAAACACGCCGACCGGCAACACAGCAGGGCGGCATGAAAGAGGCTTCACCTTCCAGGAAGGGCTTCGCTCGACGCCGGCTACAGCAAACATTCATTTACAGCCAGGGGAGGGAACAGCCAAGCGATAATCATTTCTCAGTTTGGAATGAATATCTCTGTGGCAATTTGAATATGTGCATAATGTCGTTATGTAGTACTGTATTACTTAAAATTACATCACTGTGCTCCTGGTTCTGTATTAATAGAAGCTCATACTTTTTACAGTGTAAACAAAAAGAGTGAGTTAATGTGTAGCTGTGAGTCTTTGTTCTGAGTTGACCTGGTTGGTGGATCTTTTGGACCATCAATCTGACCGCCAATGGTATTAGAGTTTCAGTTCAGCTGCGGCCCTCCTGCCCGCCCTTGGGCTGGGAGATGGGGCCCCCACAGGGCAGCTCCAGCGGGCGATACGGAGGGACAAGAAGAACCGCAGAGTGTAGAGATGTTCACGCCGCTGCCTGGGGCTGCCCCCCCCCAGAAGTCCCCCTGCCACCGATTACCGTGTCGCTTATCACCGGGGGCACGCGCTGCCCTATTCCACTGAACGCTGCTGGTGGTCGACTGGGGGCTTGGACACAGGGGCGCCACAAAGGGGGGAAGTTAGGACAATTTCAAGGGCCCCTGAGTGACAGGGACCCTATGAAAATTTGGAACATAATTGGACATAATTGGAAGATGCTAAAACCTTTAGTAGCGTCCACGCCTACGTGTCCCATGTCTCATCTTACTGATATCAAGAGAGTGCCTGTTTGCGGTACTATGCCTGCCGCATTTGGAGCGGCAGTTCCTGGAAGGTCTGATGCTCTCCCGCCTGCGGCAAAATGCCCTCCCCAGCGGTTTGTAACCCAAACAAAGACGTGAGATGCTAACTCTTACTGATGGCATTCTGTACCGTTTCAGAACATCTGGGCCTGGAATAGCTCAATTTTAAGATAAGGGTATACAGTTTTGCCTGACATATAGTAAATATGATAGTAAAAAAAAAGCTTATTCGTTACATCAAAATATAGTGGAAATGCAGCTAGTCTTTCAGAAACTTACATGTAAGTGTTTTAACAGTAAAAAAACAGAAACCACTAAATGAATCTATTGATTAATTATCTGTTCCTGCTTAAGCAACAGGACTCCATGTACTATAGCAGAACTAATTAGTAGGAAATTGGTCCATATAGGAAAAGAGGGGATTGTGTAACCTACTGCTGGTGGTTCTATATCATTCTGGGCAAGTCAAGCAGGCCAACAAATCTGGTTTGGTGAACAAATGAGCGGCACTTTGGATGTCCTATATAAAGCTGTTCATCATTGTGGTCAGGAAACTTGTTTATTGGTCATTTTTTTGAAGTACAAGAATGATGACAAAGCACAGAGAATGCCATGTTTCCTTGAAGTTGCAGCAAGGCTAAAATAGGTTAACACAAGTGCAAAATCAGGTGAGTAATTCAAATCCTTGTAATTAAGCTTATTGGTAGTAATACACACGTACATATATGTGCATATATGTGTGTGTGTGAGTTTGCAAAGATCACATTTGGGGATAAAAATGCCCCCTAAGAGTGATAAAACCTGAAACCTCCATTCTTTTGGGGACATTTTTCAGGTTGTCACTTGGATAACCTCAATTTCATAAAAATCTGTGAATGCAATCAAAGAAGTACTCAAACTACAGTTTAAGGAAAAACCTAGTCGCAGGTGCTTAAGGGTTAAGTTTTTAAGGTCTTCAAATACCAGAAAATAAAGGGTTAATCGAATGAGTCTGCTAAAGTAACACTCAAAATTACTATGACCGACCAATTATTATGTAAATTATTATAATTACATGCAGAAAAATACCCATGATACCCTTGAGCGTGAAAGACAAATATAGCATATGCAGTTTGGGGAGTGAAATAAAAATGCCCCCTTTTCCAAGTGCCCCGAGGTCTCATTAAAAGCAGCCAGTGGGGCGGGCCCACACCACATCAGTGTGCCCATCAGCTATGCGCTCTCCGCAATAGCTAAAGTGTGACTTCATGACGCTCATTCACCTGCACATCTGTAACACATCTGGCGTCTGTCAGGTCCAGTGTCACACCGATGAAGGACGTCTTCCGTGGCATTTGCCCTGTGTGATGCGCTGTGGTCTGAACCAGTCACAGGTTATTCTCTTGTGGTTTTCATCACATGCTGTTGCGTAATAACCTCACACACCCTGCCAGGAACAAGCTGCATTGTGCGTAAGATGCAAGGCTGTGAACAGCCTTTAAATACAAGTTGCGCAGGAGCCAAAACTTTTTATTTCACACTTTTATTTTACTGTAATTATAACTAAACAGGCTCTTTTTTTGGTTTGGTCTGTCTTTCTAGGAATTGCAGAAACTGCCGGCATCATAATTTGTGAGGAGTCCATCGGCGTTTCTAAGGGTCGTGTTTTATCTATGTGGTTTCGGTGAAATGGTCAAGGGCAGAGTCAGCACAGCACAGTGCTTCCCTCTAGGTACTCCAGTTCCCCCCCACAGTCCAAAAACAAGATGAGGCTAATTGGAGCTGCCAAATTGCCCTGGGTTGTTCCCTGACCTGCATCCATAGCATCCAGAATAGACACTGGACTCCCTGCATCCCTGCATAGGACAAGTAGGTATAGAATGGGGATGGATGGATGGAAGGAAGGGTGAATGGATAGATGGATGGATGGATGGATGAATGGGATAAGACTAAAAACCTGCTCTGAATTTGCATTGAGCAACCATTAAATGATAAAATAAAGGCATTTATATACAGATAAATCTGCCATTCCAGCAGATTCATAAAATAAGTGTTTTAAAATGTTAAGTCTTTTCACCGGCAGTGACCCATAGAAGGTGAAGATGCTGTTCCGGAAAATAGTGATTTGGTTTGGCTCTAAAGTTGGCCATTAATGTCAATAAGTGAGGTGCAGTGTGGCGCCCCCATCAGGGCTGTGCAATAAGTAAACAGTGAAAAAACACCTGCTTAGACATTTGACTGGTCATACAACACAAACCACTTTGAAAGGCCAAAATACCTGAACTGTAGTGGCTTTGCTGAGGAGGTTCAAAATCTAAAAGGGTGTGTTAACTGCCTCTGACAGGTTTTTATAGCCCAAAATATATTTATTTATCAAAGTCCTTGGGCAGCTGGTGGTGCAGAGATCAAATTTCCTGAAGCTGGAGGATAAATAATTTAAGTTGACAGTTATGCAAAATATTGACTTCATACTTGAAACCAAAAATGCAGCAATGCTGGAAGAAAATAAACTTTGGATTAGTCTGGAAAATGTGAAATTCTGGGCTACAGGCCTCTAAGTGTATAATGATGTAAAACTTGGAAAATATTTTCTTTGTGGTGTTTTCCAGAACTAATATTTGGCCATTATTGTACGTCTCTTTTTTATTGAAACGCAGAAAACACCAGCCGATGACAAATAAAACTGAAATAAATACCAACACATGCAAAGTCGTAACGTTGTGGGAAACTGGGAAAAGTGAAACTCAAATGCAGCCGTAGAAAAAATGAAGAGACCACAGCACCATTTTTTGTTTCACTTTTTCTCAATTTATGGGTGTGTGTCTGTGAATAATGTACGTTTTGCAAACTCCAGCCTGGTTCTTCTCTGTTTCTCATTATTAAAGGGCTTCTTCCTTGCTTTAGGGACTTCAGTCCTGCTTCTAGGAGCCTGTTATACACTGTCCTAGCAGTGCACTTCACACCTGCATTTACTGTATTGTAATGTGTCCCATTCCGTTGCACGTCGCTTGAGGTCATCCTACAATTCATGGGAAACGAGCTATTGGATAAGTTAACGGTCACGGGACGTAGATTATTATTCTGTATACTTTTATCATATTTTAACTGTGACACAGCATCATTGTTGCAGCCTGTCATTTGTTAACAATGTCATCCGTCTCACGATTTAATCCAGCACTGGGTAATTTGTAACCCAGGATTCCAAACACTGCCTTTCTAATCTCTCCGGAGATTAGGCGACCTGTTTCAATATTGTAGATCAAAGTCAAATTACCTCCACCAAAGGAAGCCTGCAGCAATAATTTATGCATCACATTCTAACACTGCAGCCTCTGTCTTTCAAAAGGTGTCATCAGCAGATATCGGCCTTGCAAAAGAAAAACTAGCATGGAGTCAGGGCCAGTCCACCCTCTTGGCAACACAGACGATCGCTTAGGGCGTCTTTTGACTAGGAGTTGCAAAAGAGCAAGCAAGAAAAATCAGGAGAAATATCTCTGGTTGCATTCTGTGACATTACAATTACTAACACTGGTTTTGGTATTTCACTACTTTCTTGTGAAACACTCGTGAGCTAGCTAATTAGCTGCCAGTCTCCCTGAGCTAGGGAAATGTTTTTAATAAAAATGAATTGAAAAATTTTTATTTTCTGCTGCTGTGTGTGTGTGTGGGGGGGGGGGTGTGCTCAGCAAAATCTCAGCTAGGGCATCAGGAAACTCAGACCTGATCCTTATAGATTGAATGATGTGGTTGGATGGATGGATGGATGGATGGATGGATGGATAGATGGATGGATGAAAAACAAAAGGCATTGAAGCAGCAGGAAATTGGTGTGTTTGAGATTAATGAAATCTGAGTGCAAATTTGATTAACGTGAATAATATCCAATGGGCTCCACTCTAGTGTCACACGTACTACGCTCTCAGCTACTTCAGGTTTTACTTCAGTGCTTGGCTAAATAGTTCAGCTCTTCTTGTGCTTTGACTGGAATGATTCTTTCATTGAAAGGCTCATCCAGCTGTTTCACAATGAACATTAGTGAAACGGCACACAGCAAGCACACAACAAGAACTCAGTGCTTAAGTGAAATCCAGGTCCTTTTCATTAAAATTGTACTTTACAAATTCTGTCCTGCTTCAAGGCGTCCTCCCTAACATGGATTATCTGGTCGCCGAGGCAAGCAAGAAGCGTGGTGCCCGGTACTTATAATTTAAACTGTCTGCAAACTCACCACCAGTACAAACGCATCATCAGTGCAAACTCATCTGCTCTTGTTTCTTGCCTCCGTTCTCCTCCAAACGTGTCGCTGACAGGCTGGCATGCACCAAGCATTCACCTGGCCTAAGTGTGATCTCCATCAGGATCAGCGGCAGGGGTGACTGGCCCACTTCCCTGCAATCTCCACCTCATCAGCCATGCTGTCTGGAGAGGCCCAATGGCCTTCAGCCCTCATCTGGAACTAGGAGATAAAGATCCATCCAGATGTGGCACTGGACTTGGCGATGCCATGCAGTATGGACCATTCTTGGCATGTTTATAGTCTTGGCGCTTTGTACATATCAGTAAGTGCCAACTGTGAAAATGATTATGATGATTATCAGTGCTTCGTTACTGGGTTATAGGGTTACTTTGAGCACTGATATGCAGTATGGTGGCCATACATGTTTAAACCATTCGACAAACATCAGAACTGTGCTGAATAATATTTTGGCAAAAGCCCAATTGAGTCTCCTCTTCAGGCACATTTCAGGTGGTGCAGTGGTTGGATGGATTAAAAACCTCTAAGATCTTCTTGAGATGGTTCTTCAACTCACCAGGCAATTCTCAGCAAAAGTGAGTACTAGTAATGTGGGTGATACAAGTACTCACCAGGTTTCCCTCGGTGAGATTGAGTACTCATAATGTGGGTGACTTAAGTATTCACTCACTCACTCCAGCTGAGGGACATCAGGTGAATACTTGAATCACCCACTTTATCAGTACTCTGTAAAGCAAGTATGATAAATGATGGGATGCTTTGGGAATCACTTTCATCAGTCCAGGGGCTGCGTGGCTCCAGCAAGATGTTGGTGGGCAGAAGACCTGAGAGAAGTTTCTCTTCTTTTCTTTGTAGGATTTATTCCATTTTCTGTAAACAGTAGAATGATGAGCTTTACCAAAAAGTCTTTGTCTCATCTGTCCACAAGACGTTCTCCCAGAAGGATTTTTGCTTCCTCCGGCACTGAAGAAACATGTCATTGGGGGTCTCCAGTATCATGTGATGACAGCAAGGACAATGACCGACGCCCAAGGGGAGTCGCTGTCCTGGGGACCAGAGCTCAGCACTTGGGCCAGTGGAAAAGGTGCAAGAGCCGGGCTGCTGAAAACCCAAAGCCACTGTCACCGCTGAGGAAGAAGGATAGAAATCAACGCAATGAGGAATTATAAAAAAATCATTAAACCATCCATCCATTCATACATCCATCTATCATGGCTACTTTAACGTGAGTCCAGAGTGTAGATGCAAGCAGACGTGCGGCCAGGATCTTTTGACATCCATCTATCCATCCATCCATCTATTCATCCATCCATCCATACATCCATCCATCCATCTAATTCAGAACAGAGCCACCGGGAGCCTGGGGTAGATAACAAGGAGCACAAAGGATGGGACCCCATGGATATGATGCCATAAAGATAAATTCATGTTCTTACAAAATTCTTGCAAGCTGGAAAAAAATGGAAAAACTGCAGGCGTCTAACTTCAGCCTCCAATGCCAGTTTGGGATGAGAGCAGCAAAGGATGTCACTGTTTTTACAAGCCGCTGCCTCCTAATTCTGGCAATGCCCTCTTCCTACTGACAGCACCATTCAGACAGAAGCCTGAGGAGTGATCTCTTCAGCAGATGCCTACTCCAGAGGATGGAGACAGACAAGTGATATTTAGGGGTTCAGTAGCAAGTTATATTATATACACCGCGGGACAATCAATGCATATTTTAGGTGTGATTATTTATCCAAAGCACACATCAAAAGGCAGCGCACCAAAAGCCGTCACTTCCGATTACCTTGGTGAAAGTGACAGTCAGTGAAGGGAATCTCACGTTTCTCCTTCTCACTCTCTGAAGTAATGGGGAAGATCCGCGTCTCCCTTGTGATGCGTGCAAAGAGCTGGCAGGCTGTCGCTACTAATTTAATTTGTTTTTTTTTTTTTCTTTTCGGGTATGAGGCGAACCTGGAAAGGCGTCACCACAGACACGCGGAGCAGACGACGTCACTCCAGGCAACGCCGTGCTCTACGCAGAAGATCCTCCTGATTCATCGGTTCACTGGCTCTTTAAGACTCCAGGAAATGTTCCCCCCCCACCCCTTATACCTTTTAAATGTAACTGAGGGATGTCTTTGTGTGTTTTTGGGGGTGGTCGCTCCGGCCTAAGCCGTGGTTGTCATGATGCAAGTCGGAAAGCGATCCGAATTCACGTTCAGCTTTTATGACTGAAAATGACTGTTTTCGGTAACCTCTGTTTACCTCCAGTAACGGATGCCTGAGCCAGAGACACACTTCCGCGGCATTTCCGGAACACGATAAGTACTCAAATTTAATATTTTTGAAATCCAACGTAACAGATTAAAACAAATGCTAGCCTATGATTAGAGAATGATGCTGAACGACAGGGCAGTGCCTATCCCAAATGAAAATTACACATTCTGAATGCATCCGGCTAACTCTTGTGCGGTTAAAATAGTAGCATGAATTCATGAGGACATGCAAGTTATTTGTCATCTGCCTCCTGGGTCTGAATTCCCTGGGGCACGGTCATCAAAGACTCATGAATGGGGTAGAAGACATGGCATACTGGCTCTGCCCGTCATCATGGGGTTCATGCTAATTCAGACATTGAGGGTCAAAAAATAACAGACGAGGGCGGCAGCTACAGTTAGGGCAGCGAGGTCAACAGCCCCGCCCCTTGCCCCTCCCACCCCCCGGTAATGACACCCTGTAACCCAAGCCGGAGCGGATGCCAACAGCTGCTCCCCACGAGCCAGAGTGAATGTAGTGGCCCAGAGGCACGGCGTGGTGGAGCTTTAGACAAGCCCCGACGCCGAGGGAGATAGCAGTGCGGGTGTCGAGTGACGGGCGACTTTCATCGTGTGATTACCTGTCTGCAAAGTGCCCATTTGTCTTTATTATCGGCTGCTGTGCTCTTCGTAAACATAACTTTGGGGGAGCGGGGGCTGTCCGTGTCCCTCAAAACACCACCCGTTCGCTAACCTGAAAAGAATTTCCATGCTGATCCAGGGTGGCAAGGCACCAGAGGTGGAAAGTTCAGGTCCAGAAAGTACAAATCCAGACCAAGGTTTTGTTCCAAACAACCAGTTGAGTATAAAGAGTCACAGTCACAGAGTACTCAACTGATGGGTTGAAACAAAACCTTGGTCTGGATTTTCACTTTCTGAACCTGAACTTTCCGGCAATCACTCAAAGGTCACTTGAAGACTCCATATGCTCAGTGCTGAACAGCACAATGAATGGGTCTCGGTGACCTTGAAGGCCCAGAGTTGGGGGTTAAATTCCTGCTCCCAGCTCTGTGAGTGTGGTATGTACAAGTGTTTTGTGTTTTTTTGGGCATCCCCAAGGCACTCTGTTTTTTTCTTGCAGTTTTAAAAGGTGAACAGGTGTTTTTAATTCACCATTAGTTTGAGCATGAGAGTTTGCACCCAGATAGACTGGCATCCTCTCCAGCATGTTTCTACCTTGTGCCCTTTGCTTCCTAGGAAACACTATTGACTCATCGGGACCCTTCACCGGATACATGGTATTGAAAATGGGTGTAGAGCATCGATATGAACTCACTGTCAGTGCCACAATTCAACAAGTACATCTCGAGCTCATACAGCCAGCCATAGAAAGGTTAAGCACGGCCCATGGCCTTCAATCACAAGGGGATTCTGGGATACAAGGGCTTAACGTGCAACTGGACATGAAAGGGCACAAACCGCCGGAGCGAGTGACAAGGCTGACAGGTTAATGCTGCATGAGGGAGAGCAATACATCGTCTGCAAGCTCTGTGACACACAGACCTTTCACCCCATGAGAGAGGGGGAGCTGGGAAAGGGTATGTTTTCCTCCAGTTTTCCCTGAAGGAGAAAGTCAAAGAGCAACGAAGACACAACTCGGGGTCATCTTACGAGAATCCTCCTCTACAATCAGAGCTCGCATTTCCATAACAGCCGAACGGTGACAGGTATAATGGCTGCGGCAACATGAGAATCTTCTAACTTCATTACCGTCCTAAAAACGAAGCAGGTGTCCATGTTTTATAATGTGGTCAAATACATACAACCACATTTATAATGAGACCCAGTTCTGTGGTGATCACTCAAGAAACTTTGTGTACAATTTCATATATCATTCTGTTATGGATAAAATAAAAGTATGTTACAAACTGTAAATATGTTGCAGTTGGGTTTACTGTAGACAGGCCAAAGTATGTAAGGAATATTTTTAAGGTGTTTTAAGCGTTTCATTTATAAGAAATACTGTGCCACATTTCAGTGTTATAATCATTCAATACCATGTTTATTAAAACCTCAAAAAAATCTCTGTCCCCAAGGAAACAGAATGGAACAAATTCTGCACAGAGCTCTTTTTTTGTGAGTAAAATAAATTCTATTCATCAATTGTTTTATTGGGGCACAATGAGTTTTACTCAGTAGAAACTTATTTAGGTTTTTTATTAGGTTTTTTAGGTTTACTTTATTACGTAAACTGAGGTAGTACCAGGTAGGATTCCCCTTATTAGGGACACTATGTAGTACTGGATAAGACCCACTTTATTAGGGAAACCAGATTCAAAATCAGTTAGATGATGCATCACACAGACTCTAATGCTTAGGCAAATTGTTAGTGAACCTGTAGACCCTGTTTATTTGCTGTACTGTATGTATTCAGTTACAACCACATAGTTCACTGTTCATGTTGATAAGCAGGAGTCCCTAATCCCCGGCCATCGAGTGCAAATAAACAAAACAGGATGGATAAGAAAATCAGAAAGCGGTAAACATGTAAATACATGTATTATGTATTAGATCAAGTCGGCCATCTGTGTAATTTTATGTAAATCTCGGCAGCAGAGTGACACAGACTTGACTCACTCAGCCAATCCTATCACAGGATCAGATATTTCACTCGGATCGGTCCCGTCTCATGGCTGACTGCTGGGCCATGGTCCAATCGCAAGGTCTTTACCGCCACATGCAGAAAGACAGAGAGAGGTCCTATTGCTGTCTTTGTCCAAAAATAAATAAATAACAGACAGCTTTCTGGGCTTGTGAAGGATTATTAACATCAAAGTGTATAGAAATGTCACAGCAGCTATCTTTGTAAATGCCAGCAACCTGCACCTATCCTGACCACACTACCCACGCACCCCCAGCGGAGGGGGGGGGGGCGGGGCTATGCCGACGGTGAAAGGACACCTTTTGATCTTCTGGCATGTTGGAGATGACTGAAAGGTGTGCTGTTCCTCCAGCGGAGAGGCAGAAATAGCTGACATCACACCTGGACAGGTACACCTCATGTAGGGCTGTGTGTTTGCCGCGCACGCAGAGTGCTATCTGCCAAACAAATATACAGTCATGGCCGAAATTATCGGCACCCCTGGAATTTTTCCAGAAAATGCACCATTTCTCCCAGAAAATTGTTACAATCACAAATGTTTTGTTATTCATGTTTATTTCCTTTATGTGCATTGGAACAATACAAATAAACAACCAAATTTGACATCATTTCACACAAAACACAAAAAACTGGGTCGGACAAAATTATTGGCACCCTCAAATTAGTATTTGGTTGCATTCCCTTTGGAAAAAATGACTGAAATCAATCGCTTCCTGTAGCCATTGACAAGTTTGTTAAACCTCTCAACTGGAATTTTCGACCACTCTTCTTTTGCAAACTGCTCAAGGTCTCTCAGATTTGAAGGGTGCCGTTTCTCAATAGCAATTTTGAGATCTCTCTATAAGTTTTCAATCGGATTTAGATCTGGACTCATTGCCGGCCGCTTCGGAACTGTCCAGTTCTTTGTCTTCACCCATGTCTGGGTGCTTTTAGGGGTATGTTTGGGGTCATTGTCCTGCTGGAACACCCATGACCTCTGACGCGGACCCAGCTTTCTGACACTGGGCCCTACATTGCGACCCAAATTTTTTTGTTAGTCTTCTGATCTCATGATGTCTTGCACACAGTCAAGGCATCCAGTGCCAGAGGCATTAAAACGTCCCCAAAATATCTTAGAACCTCCACCACGTTTGACTGTAGGTACTGTGTTCTTTTCTTTGTAGGCCTCATTCCGTTTCCTGTAAACAGTAGAATGATGAGCTTTACCAAGAAGCAAAAGCAATTCTTTGTCTCATCTGTCCATAAGATGTTCTCCCAGAAGGGTTTTGGCTTCCTCAAGTACATTTTGGCAAACTCCAGTCTGGCTTTTTTTATGTTTCTGTGTCAACAGTGGGGTCCTCTTGGGTCTCCTGCCATAGCGTTTCATTTCGTTCAGATGTCAATGGATAGTTTGAGCTGACACTGTTGCACCCTGAGTCTGCAGAACAGATTGGATTTGTTTAGAAGTTGATTGGGGCTGTTTATCCACCATTAGGACTATCCTTCATTGCAGTCTTTTATCAATTTTTCTCTTCCATCCAAGTCCCGGGAGATCAGCTGCCGTACCATGTGTTGTGAACTTCTTGATTATGTTACGTACAGAGGACAAAGGAACATGAACATCTCTGGAAATGGACTTGAGATATTTTTCCACAATTTTTGTTCTCAAGTGCTCAGACAATTCTCTGCTCTTCTTTCTGTTCTCCATGTTTAGTGTGGCACACACAGACACGCAACAGAAAGGTTGAGCCAACTGATCTCCATTTTAACTGGTTTAAGGTGTGATTGCAATATTGCCAGTTTCTTGTCACAGGTGAGTTCAAATGAGCATTATATGCTTAAAATAAAACGATTTACCCACAATATTGAAAAGGTGCCAATAGTTTTGTCAGGCCCATTTTTGGAATTCTGTGTGAAATTTGGCTTTTTTCTGTTTTTTGTGTTGATCCACTGTACATAAAGGAAATAAACATGTATTCCAAAACATTTCTAATTGCAACAATGTTCTGGGAGGAATGGTGCATTTTCTGGAAAAATTCCAGGGGTGCCGATAATTTCATTACATGCACAATAATGACCGTATGAGTTACATCTAAATGATGTCTATGCTAGGTCACATGTATAGCGTAGCATAAGTTCATTGCGGGAAATCGCAAACAGGTCTCAACTGCTGTAGCTCAGATGCTACCCTTTTTCAGACGTCATTCCAATGTGCCAATGAGTTGAGAATTATGTCGTTTATATGTAACTTGTGCACAATGGACAAACAATGGCCATATGTGTGCTATGTGGGGACTTTGCCAGACGTCACAACAATGTTCAGATGCTCCTATGGTGGTTGCAAATACGTCAATGTCAATGCAACAGAACTTACAGGTCACATGATGTTAACATTGCTATTATTAACACATTATCATTATCATTATTTATAGGTGTTGGTTGCTGTTGCGTGCGGCTGATGTCAAAACAGAAGCAAAGGTCAAAAGATGGACATACCTCGTAGGCTGGGAAAGTGGACTGTCCCCCTGAAATGTGGACATATGACCACTGTGTATATACAACACAATGCACGTGTTCATCGCGATATTCCCCACTTGCTGCAACCTAATCTGACTCATGGCTGCACTAGAGGTGTATGTGGTCTGAAAGAGACGTACAACTGAGGCTAAATTTGAACCAAATCAGATAAACCAAACACAGACATCAAGGACTTAGATTTAGCCCAGAAATCAACATCTTGCAGATGTCTGGTACTGGGTCCTAAGGTGTTTATCAGTCCAGTCATAATGCAGAATCCTTCTGATGCAGAAGCTTTCTGATGGTAAATGGGGGGGGAGGGGGGGGGGTAAGAACTAGGGGGATGTGCCCCCCCAATATTTATGCTGTCATTCAACCTTTCAAAAAAAACTGCACATTACATTTTAATAATGAACTTGTCCCCCCCCCCCCCCCCAATATCAAATTCTCTGTCATGCCATTGGGTAAAGGGCAGGTGTTTTTCTTAGTCAGGTTCAGATACTGAGGGGGAAGGTTTGAGATGATAGACAGAAGTTAGATGATGATAGACATCCTCCGCATTGCTTCGTGTGGCTGTACAGCCGGAGATAATTAGTGAGAAACAGCATCGCTAAGCTTCCCTGCGCCTCCACTCACCGTCAGCACATTAATGGGCGACGCGGCAGAAGACATCACCGGGCTGGTGCCCCCGGAGCCGCACCGTCGCCGTGCCAACGCCGGCTCGCTCTGTTATGCCCTCGATGGGCCCAATTCTGTAGAAGTGAGATTCACCTGTTTTCATCCTGTGAGGTGAAGAGGGCAAAAAAAACTTGCGCAGTATCTCTGAGTAACTGTAATCAATAATTGGTAATGCGTTACATTAACTGCACCTTCATAATGCAATCATGACACGTTCAGTGCACTTTATAATGCAATCATGACACGTTCAGTGCACTTTATAATGCAATCATGACACGTTCAGTGCACTTTGTAATGCAATCAGGAAA
>JAABNY020000095.1:101796-114392 GCA_015164015.2 Brevimyrus niger | reverse complement strand
AATCACTCCAGAGTCTGATCAGAGACTCCACTGACTCTGAGAAGATCACAGCATTATCGGCAAAGTCAAGATCAGTAAATATTTCTTCACCAACAGACGCCCTACAGCCGCTGGACCCCACAACCCTTCCCAACACCCAGTCCATGCAAGCATTGAAGAGAGTAAGAGCAAGACCACACCCCTGGTGAAACCCAGAAACTTGGAAGAACATGGAGATTCTACCTCTATTCTGCGTAGCACTCACAATACCAGTGTAAAGGCCAGCTATGATGTCCAGGATGTCCCACTGGAAAACTCGATCAACTGAGTCAAACACTTAATGAAAATCGAACCAAAATTGCAAATAGCATATTACATCAGCAAGGGGCTGCAGCCACTCACGCTGTATGAGCTCCAGGGCCTCCCCCTTGGTACGCGTGATGTGCTCCTCTCGCCATGACGATGGCCGACGGGATTGGTTGTGTTTCACCAGCAGGTGGGAGCAGCGCACCTTCTCCGGTTCGCCTTTGCCATCACCGGGTCCTGTTGGCCGTTCCCACTGGCTGGCGTTGGTGATATGGTTAAAGTAGTACACCCGCCCTGTATGAAAAGCCAGTGGGGAGGGGATCATCAAGGTGGCATTAGGGTATGAGGGACAGTACAACATGATGAAGAGATTCAATAACAAAAAAAAATGCTTGCCAAAAATATCTTCTCCAAGCGGGTGTTTGTATGATAATCTGTACGTGAGAATGTGGCATGTGCCAGTGGTTTGGTGGGTCCAGGTTCATGCCAGCTCTGCATGTGTGTTTGTGAAATTGGCCTCCTTCAGTGCCCTTACAGGATCCCCAATGGTCTCTCAATCACCCTTAAGGCTGGTTCATACTGACTATCACAGCGTGCATGGCTGTGGTGACGTAATATCCACCACAAAGGTCAAGTGCAGTCTGTGTTTGAGGGCTGAGCATGAGGGCATGTACCCCCAAAAATTGAACTGACATAGACGGTTTGTTTTGTTTTGCCATATACCACAATTGTGTTACTCCTTCTGTGCTGAGCCATCCTCCTATGTAGCTGGTGTTTGGTCTCTCCAATGTAAAGTTCAGGGCACGCTTCACTGCACTCAAAGGCATACTATGTTATTTTTCTAGATTTGGTCCTTAGCTGTAGTATTTCTGTGGAACATGTGGAAATTCTCCCACTAAACTCTGGTATCTCCGATCATGCAATGGTGACATTTCAGAGTCAAAGAATAACGCATTGTTGGCTCCTAAGCATTATATTAGTTGGTCTTTCCATTGTTGTAGCTGCCATCAACAAACATCCAACATCCATTTTATTGTATTTTTTGATTACAAAATAACTGATAGAGATACAGAGTGTTACATCAACTGCTCACAACTTTCAGACATCTGCCACTGCTACGTCTGATAAAATAAATATATATAAAATTATTCTCTATAGAATATATGGATAAATCTGATCTACTAAACCTAATATCTTCAATGAAACCTACAACCTGTTAGATAACTCACAGAAAATCTTGGAACATTTGCTTACGTCAGTAAAAATGCTGGCAACTTACTGGGTTCATAAGAAAAGGCCACTGACAAGCAATGTTTCACACATCTGCGTATATTTCCCATGAAGACATTTTCTTTTTATGAACCGTCAGTTTTTTTATGACTGACTCATTCGGTTCTGTTCTTGCCATTTGCCATTTTCAATTGTAGTCACTGATTCCCAAAGGGACCACAAGACCAATGTTTGATGTTTAATATTTTTATGCAATTCCAAATGTGTTACTAATTAAAAAGCATCCAAATGAGACTAATTGTCAATTACCTTTTCAACTTAAAACTTCTAGAGTGATAATATGGTTTCAGATTATTGCTGCTGGAAATGAAAGTTTTACTTTAAGTACTTGTTGTTTTTAATGTGATTATTCATTTGTTTACAAAAATATACAAGTAATGATTTTTGTTATAAAACAAATATTTGCTATACATTTATTGAATTAAGCGTCACAAGACCTATCCTTAAAAAAACAAACCTGGATCCCATTGATTTGGCTAATTACAGACCCATTTCTATCCTTCCATTTTTTTCTAAAATCTTAAAAAAAGTAGTGGCTAGTCAGCTCTCTCTTCTTGCAAAGAAATATCATTAATAAAATTTTCCAGTCAGGGTTTATTTAACAGCACTGAAACTGCACTCGTGAGAGTCATTAATAAATTGCTTATGGCTGCTAATGGTTACATACTGTGTCCCTGTTTGTTCAACTGGAGCTAAATGCAGCATTTGATACTGCTGACAACTTCGGTTGCTGTTGAAGGGCAGGTCCTGGTTCCGCTCATATTTGATAAACCGTCACCAGTTTGTGCCTTTGAACAACTAATCTTTTGAATCCACCAGAGTGAAGTATGGTGTCCCGCAAGGTTCTGTCCTGGGTCCACTACTGTTCACCTTGCACAGAAGATATTACTGGGGTACTCAGGTTCATATCTTCTGAACAAAAAAAATGGGTTAATTTTTGTGAAAGTTGCTACTGAATAAAACAAAGAAGCAAACTTCTTTAAATCGTGTTGGTTGCAGATTCCTTTCTGTAGCATAGTGTTTGCTTGAACACAACCATTGTATTTTTCCTATTTTTAGCAAACTCAAAGAACGCCGCCATAATTTGCCACGCTAATTGAAATGTATTGATGCAGATACCTCATTCAATGCTTAGTAGTTGATAAATGGGGGAAATAAAATATTGGATCAGTAACAGCAAATACAAGGTGGCGGCAGACATGCCCCAAAAATACAATTAGTAGATTTCAAGAATAATTTGTTCCTTTAAGAGTAAAAGATCTTTGAAAGCAAGGTGAATAAGCAGGTGAATGAGGCTAAAGTAGTACACAGAGATTGAGTATAATGTGGGTCATTTCAAAGGGAAAGTAATACAGCCAGTGGGAAGGAGAAAGGAAATGTTTGAAATTTCGGTACAATAATAATTTTGAAATAATTTATTATAACTACAAACACAAACAATTACGAATGGTTGTAAACCAAAGGCAATGTATCTGCCCACGTTTGAGTAACAACTCCTAGGAGAAGTGTATACGCGCATAAAATAAAATAAAATAAAAATGCAAAACGTCAGAAATACACAATAATCACTATATAATAATAAACTAATGTCTGAATGTCTAAATACCTTGGTCTCTACTGCCAAGAATGGTTGCATATCTGCAACAATAAACATCACTGTAGCCTTAATATTTTTATTTTTTGCCTGATCTAAATTTCCTAGCAAAAGCTCCTTACATGCTATGTGGAGACTGTTTAAAATCTCATAAACACACATGATGTCATCTCAAACTAATTAGCATGTTAGATATGTTTCCAGTAACATACCCAAGTTTGTCATAACATAGTCTTGGTCTTATTTATAAAGCAAAAAAAAAAAAGCTCAAAATAAAATTGATGATTTATAGTGATTTAAACTGCAACTTGTGGAAGTTGAATACTTTTTATATTGAATAATTTACCAATGAAATTACAACAAATTTTCAATTGAAATATTTAACATTCAAAAGTACATTCACATTAAATTACAGCCGCCAAATAGTCAAGCATTATTGAATGCAAAGCATTTTTATTGATGCATTATTAAATGCAATGCGTTTTTGATTACTGTAATTGAACGTGTTTTTCTGCATCGACGACTTGATCTTCCACAAGCATTAGATTTAATAAAGTGAACACTCTACCCGATCTGTCATAATGACTGCAGAGGACAGTATATAACACACACACACCAATGCATTACATTTAATAAACTGAACAATCTACCCGATCCGTCATAATGACTGCAGAGGACAGTATATAAACACACACCTATGCAACTAAAATGCGACCACGTGCAGCAGCAGTGACATCATCATTAGGGGACGGTTCATCATTTAATAACACTGCTATGTTTGGGCGCTTTTCCACTGCAACAGGTACAGTACAGGATACAACTGCAATCTCAAGCACAAACAAGTTTAAATTAAAAAGTAATAGCAGATGCAAGGACAAATGAAAAACCCAAGCTTTAATTGCGATCTAGTTTGGAAAAACAGATCTGGATTGCAGGGACAAGAAATAAAGTATTTTGTACTAGGGTGGCATGGTATTATTTTGTTGTCATAATTATTGAGTATATAAAGCAAAAAGGAGTTCAACATAAATGTCTCACTAACCCATCGAGGAGTGATTTAAACAGTAAGAATTAAAATAATTTTGATTATCTTGCAGAATGCATGCAACGCCTATGTAAAAGCAGCCAAGGTAAAACTTTAAACTGATTTTAAAACCTACATTAGATGATCTATAAAAGGAAAAATAATTAAAATTGCAAAGCTAGCTACATTTTTTTCTGTGACAAAATAAAAATGTTTTAACTAAACACTATAATGTCCGTACAGAATGCCTGATCTTAGTCTAGCTGACTAGTGATGTAAGGATTGCACGTACATAACAGGCGATGTTGGTATCCGACTCGGAATCCGACTTGGAATCCAAGTTCCGAGGACAAATATTTTCAGACTCCTTCAATGCTTCATCATTTATTTCATTACCCAAGACATTGTTAGAGTCAAAAGACAAACCAAAAGCTATTGCATTTATCACACACAAGTCACATTGGGGGAATGCATTATTTTCATGATGTCCATTATCTGAAAATGGACAATTCAGCAAAAGTGATGGGATTTTTTAATTCAGCACCCTCACAATACCCTAAATCCATTCAAAAAACCTTGGCACCCAATTTTTTTTTTTTTAAATAGACTCGTGTAATTTTCATCCTTGCGGTTTTAAATCACTTCTAAATAGGTTTGTGAGAAATTTGAGAAGTTTTTTTTACTTTATAATTTCTCATTTTTGCTTTTTCAAATTTATTACAACAAAATCACACTGCAATATCTGAACATTTTCCAATACTGTACTGCCCTAGTATATTATAAAAAATATTTTACAAAAATTATCTTGTCATGCTCTCTCTTCTTTTGACGAGATCACAATTAAAGCCTGGATCTCTTCATTCGTCCACACATCTATTATTACTTTTTAAAAAAACTTAGAGGTATAGGCTATTTGCATAATCAACTGACAAAGTACACCAGCCAGTTTGGTACTTCAGGTACTGGAACTTTTGGCTCTAGTACTTGATCAGAAGTCATTGGTATAGGCAAAGTACAGAAGCATCATATACCAAAACTACACTTTTATACGCTTTTATAATTGCAAAATGCACTAAGCTTTGTTTATTATGACAGAGTATAATTTTTTTATTGAAACTTAAACACCCTGCACTCAGCAAATCTTATTACCAAGATTTCTAATACTGGAACTATAGTACAAAATAATATTTTTGAAAATGTCAGATAATGCGCTATATCCAGCCAGCATTAAGTTATGAAAAAGCTTGATCTCAATCCAGATGACTATAACGGTCCTTGTAACTTGAGAATGGCAGGATGCAATGTCGATATTAATATATCACATGTCGCCCAGCCCTAATTGTAACTGCTGATTCGCTGTGTATGCAGTGGCTGTATGTCACTGACTAACATCAAACTGTGTATCCAAAAACCCTTAAATCAGAATAAATTATCTTTCTTGTAGATTTGTCACAGAAAATGAGAACCATTGAAGATTATCTTTTGTATCAAGCAGCAAAAAAGTTGCAGCACGATGTGTTTTATTTAATTTGCCGTACATTACATCACACCTCCGTACATTACATCACACCTCCTTTGACGTGACTATTGTGCACGTGGAGGAACCAGGGCTTGACCCTGAAACCCTCCAGTTGCTGAATGATAGCACTGCCTCCTGCGCCACCATCACCCCTATACATATAAATGAGAACCTCTTAGACAATACATTTCACTAAAATATCCTGAAAATCAAACTATGCAGCAATGATACAGGACATATCAGTGAAATCTGCCGTTGAATAAGTATTATACACCTAATAGCCTGGAGACCGTATGAATGTTAACAATGCAATGAGGTTAATAAAAACAGGTGTAAAATCAATCAATTAATCCTCTAGCTTGTTGACTGGTCCATAAGCAATTATTCAGACCAATTCTTAGGAACGCAGAACTGAAAAATCAGTACAAGCGCCGTATTTGGTTAAACCTCAAAAAATGACAAAAATGTAGTCAAGGGAACCGTCTAAACGATTAAGAAGTTTAAAGATGACAATGGTGCCAAGCTGCAGTGAGTCCACCGTGAAGGCCATCATAGGAAATTGGAAGACAACCGGAAGCAGAGTAACCCGGGCCTAAGTCAGGCCACCCTGTTCAAATAACAAAAACGTCAAGGAAACTAGTCATAGAGGAATAAGAGCAAATCCTTTAGGTGACTCTCAGTGACCTGCAACGCTCAGTATCTGCAGCTGGACACAGACGTTAGTCTGGTGGATGGAAGGGACTGCCAATTTTCCGGCAAACACCATACCTACCATCAAGCATGGTGGGGGAGCATCATGCAAAGGGGCTGCTACTCCAGGGCAGGCACTGGGTCCCTTGTCCGTATTGAATAAAGAATGGATAATAAGAAGTATATCCAGATTGTGGAACAAAACCTTCAAACATAAGCCATCAAATTGGGACTCGGACGACGCTACCATCTTCAGCAGGACAATGACCCGAAAGACCAAAGCGTGGTTTGACAAAAAGTTTAGCAGTGGCCTAGCCAGAGTCCAGATCTGATTCCAATTGAAAATGTGTGGTGTGATCTCAAAATTGAAGTTCACAAACTAAAGCCTTCAAACCTGACTCAGTTCTGCAAGGAAGAATGGGGAAAACTGCCTCCATCCAGATGTGCTAAGCTTGTGAACAGCTATAAAAAGTGATTTCAAGCAGTTATTGCCGCAAAAGGGCGCAGCTACCAAGTATTTACTGTGTGTCATGTGAAGGGGTCAATTACTTTTTCAACAGCATTTTTAAAAACACGACTGTCAATTTGCATTTGTTTAATACACCGAGCTCTAATTGTTTCAAAACATGCACAAAGAGAAATAGGAGTTGACTGTTACTCTCTGCATTTGTGATTTTTATAGATTGTAATGATGCAAGATGGAAATTTGGTGGCTTTCCAGATGGGGTTGAATACTTTTTCAACCCACTGGATATCTAACTTCTTTGTCAATTATCTGTCTCTGGTAATTATCTGATCACAACTTCATGTTGCAGCAAAAGCTAAATAACATTTGTAAATAGCTAACTTGGTAAAATAAAACAAAAATAAACTCTTTGCCAATGAGATGCTAAAAATATTGTATTTGTGTCATAAGACATGGTCCATAGACAGGTTCCCTATGCTGTTGATTAGAATGCAGCATGTCTGATAACTAGTTCCAAAAAATGGTTCTACTTCGACGTACGGAATGTGGCAACAGCCATTTTTTTCTTGTAATCCGAGTTCTAAAACGTAGTTAATGACTAAAGTAACAATGGTTTATTTGAATTCTAAACTTTGTTTATAAAATTTTAAAAAGCACTTTTGCTCTAATGAGATGCTTTTATATGTACACTACTGTACATGCCTTAATTAATTTTCTTCAGTTCCTATAAGGATAGAATTGCCGGTAAGTGATTAAATTGTTAATAAATTTACTTCATACATTCTACTTTGGTTGGTTTGTAAACAATCAATGGTATTAATGGTTTTCTATATCATGGATTGTGATCCTAACCAGAAATATTGTGATATTTTGGCCATGTATCTGGACCCAGAGCAGGTGAGCCCTATAGGCAATATAGGCAATTCCCATTTGATTAGGCAACACGAAAAAGCGAGTGAAAGCAATTGTCTGTTGCATTCTGTAACATTAGTTATTTAAACTAGCTTTAATATTTCAGTACTTTTCTTGTGAGACAGACAAGTTTACTAGTTAGCAACTGTGACACTGAAATGTTTTTAATTTGAAAGAATTGACTAAATATGTTGTCTGCTACTATGGGGAATTGGGCGCTCAGCAGAATCTTGTCTAGGGCGCCAGAACACCCAAGTCCTGTCTGCACCCTCTGCGGTGTGTACCCGCATGCATCTGCACCCTAACTACTGTATACCTCCGAAACTAGTAGGCCAACCAAGTCGCAAGCTGAGACCAGTACTGCGCAGGTAGCTGCAGTTGCACTATATACATATCTAGTTAAGCCAATCTAGCTGGATTTATACACATTTACATGTAGCACAGTGTGTTACTACAGATGACCATCATCAGAGTGTAACGCAGAGATCATTCCCGGTACCCTACTCAAAATCCTGCGTTTACACCCTAATTTTTGCTTTGACGCAATGCTCTCTTTAATATGCACTATACTTGGAGACCTGGATACATTTACTGCAAGAATATATACATTCTATTACTGCAGTATCAAGTCCTTCAATATAGATGATGATCATCAGCACTGATCACGTGCAATACCTCGCTAAAAAAAAAAAATCGCGTTTACACCCTTATTCACTTTGACGCAATGCTGTCTTCAATACGCACGTTCCCCACCAAACTGAATATATTCATATAACCGATCCTTGTAGATGCCAGGACCTCGGGAGTTAGCTACACGCCATGCAATGCTTGTATACAGCATACCTGAGCTGCGGCTCATCCGCTTCTCCCACCCCGATGGCAGCTTCTCATCATCCGCCATGTTGCTTCCGCGTGCTGGCTCCGCGCGCGCACACACCCTCTTGCATTTCCGCACGCGCGCACACTTATTTCTCCACTCCTGACGCTAGGGCGCGATACTTCGCTTCTACTTTGGTGTTTTCGATATTGTAGAGTATGCTATGTAATAAATTTATCTGTTAAAACGATTGGAAGGTTTGTACTTATTCACGTTAGTTTGAGAGTTATATTTCAATATTTTATTTGTATTAATATTTTAAATTAAAATAACATATTTTTATTTTTCAAGAAGCACCATACGGAAAGTAACGACAGTTCTAGTTGTCACGTCACTTCATCTCGTTTTACGGCATTGTGAGAAGTTCCTCCCTGGTTTGAAGTAAGCTAATGTCTTATTGGATAACGGGACGTCACTTACATATAGCAGTATTGGATTGAATGTTTCTTGCAACAAAAAAAACAGAAAGAACTATAGTCGCGCAAGTATTTCTTTTCGGCATATTGTGTTCAGTTAAGGGTCTCCTTAAACCTGGGTAGTTTTGTTGAACGAGACTAAGTGATAAGGTGAGCTGTTAATTTTTCAGTGAGTGTGCGTGCTTGTTACATATATTTATATGTAGCTTCTTACAAAACGAAGATAACATCGATAAACCGTGTTTGCGTTTAAATGTATGCAAGCGTATTATTCATGTTATAGGGAACTACTTGCGATGGCAGTAAACGTTTAACCTTATGCTCAGATATTTTAAACCTGATGCTAGCCACTAAATGGCATGGTCTTCATATCTTTTTAATTTTTAATTTCAGGACCAGCCCGACAATGATTGAAGTGGTTTGCAACGACCGCCTGGGCAAGAAAGTGCGGGTGAAGTGCAAGTATCCTTGTCATGTCAGAATGGCTAAAGCTCATGGAATGATTCTTGTATCTCATGTACATTGTAATCGCTGGGTATTGGAGAGTTGTATTACTGTTAAAAAAAAATTGTGTCTGAAGACTGAATATTTGCCCATGGAGTTTTGCATTATTGTTTTTTTTTTGGAATATTTTATTTAATATTGGAAATGTGAAGGTGTAATCTTTGTGACCATTGTGATTAACCTTATCTCAAATTTGTGTACACAATGCACTCAGTTTTGGAGGGTTATCCCGTTGTGTGCCTTAGCTTGAACCTCCAGCTCAGAGGATACCATTGGAGATCTGAAGAAGCTGATAGCTGCCCAGACTGGCACCAGGTGGGACAAGATTGTACTGAAGAAATGGTAAGGAGACCTTTATCCTCTGTGGCTGGGATGGAATACAGACGTTCCTTGCTTTATGATGGTTTGACTTGGAATATTTCCATTTCACAATGGAACGATGGCAATGCTCATTCTTCAGTCAACTCTGAATCTGTTGCTGGGCTTAGCTATACACCCTAACCCTAGATATATACCCTAAGCCTAACCCTAGCTATACACCGTATAATACTTTTTACTGATGCTTGGTCACGACAGTATTCACGCAGCTGTCCGGTCTCTGAATCAATCACAAGGGTGAACATCCTGTACAGTGTTTTAACTAACCTATTGTATTTTCCCTGTGTTTAAACGGATAAACTTGTTTTCATTTATTTATTTTAATTACTGGTATTTAGTTACAGTAACTATTTTACTTATTCAGTGACATTAGTTATATACTTAACAATCATATTCAAGTTATTAATATTTTTCACTTACAATGGGTTAATCAGAATATAACACCATTGTAAGGCGAGGTGCAGCAGTACTGCGATCAAGATATCAGCTCTGAGGAAGACAGCACAGTGCTTTGCGTGCAGAAACATCCACCTGTCTTCCGTAACCCTGGATGGGGTGCCATTGTAGCATTGTTCACATATTATGGGCAGTTTTCAAAGTACAGAAAGAAAAAGGAGAACCTAGATGTATGAGCAAAATCATAGAGCAAATATAATCATAATTTACACTTTTATTAATTTTTTTTACACCTTCCTCAACTTGCGCTTTGTAGAGCAAGTTGTCCACAAAGGGCAGCCACCTGTAGTGGCGCCCAGGGAGCTGGGGGGGTTAAGGGTCTTGCTCAAGGCTGGGCTTGAACTGGCGACCTTGTGATTACAGGCACATGGCTTAGCCCACTGAGCCACACGCATGTATTTATGCTCTTTGGTATTCTTACCAATACAAAATATTATGTAACTCAATTTGCAAACTATTCATATAGTATCTGAATAAATAGTATGTGGTTGCATTTGTCTAAAAGCATTGCAATGTTTTAGAAATATCTAGATACAGTACGACAAAAGTAAATTTTTACCCTAAGAAGGAGGACTGAGTCTGAATGTTCAAGGTTTGAGAAATGCACAAATGTTTAGTTTTGTATTTGAAATATCTATGCTGCAGAAAGAAATGTATTATATCTGTGTAACTTCAGGAGGTAGTAATTCAAAGCTGCTTTGTATCATCACAGGTACACAATATTCAAGGACCATGTGTCTCTGGGAGATTGTATCCTTCCTCCTAAGTGTCATCTTATAGAATAAGCATCTTGAGTTCTGCTTTTCCTAATGCTTCTATACAAGTCAGGGGTGCAATGGCTTACCTAATTAATTAACATTGAGTGTATCATTGCTATAAGGTAGAGCCAGTGCCATGTAATAATAGCCCCTTTCTTAGCTGGGCAGCCCTTAACTTCATATTCCACAGATGAAATCCACGATGGAATGAACCTGGAGCTATACTACCAGTAGAAGAGGCTAAACAAGCAAAGCTCAATAGTCTCCCGTGACTGCTGAAACAAATTGTCCTAGAAGACGTTTTTTTGTTATGGATGAGTCATTTTGTTTTGATATAATCTGATAATAAAATGGGTATTTATGTAAAGTCGGTGTTGAATGTTTGCTGGTTAATGCTCATTTAATTTGCAATGTTATTATTTTCTTGCTTTGTGTGGTTTTCTAAATAAATTGTGACAATGCATTGAAAAAAACTGCCCTGTGATCCTAGGCATGCTGATGACCTGAGTGAGGAAACATCAAGTCAACACAAGAGGAATATAAGAACCTCAGATTCACTTGTGTTGTGTAGAGTGTGAAGTCAGGTATCACTGCAGAGCCATGGGTTTTGCTGAGCATGTATGCATTGCTTGGACATGTTTGTATTGTTAACCTTGTGATAATCTGAGAAATAGGGGTCATTTATTGGCAGGCAGGTGTTCAAAGAAATACCAATTTTATTGAGTACATTCAGAAAGTTTACAGAGTTCTCAGGAAAGACAGCTTGTTGACCTCTGTCAGAACATAGTCGTGGGTGGTGTTCCAATCCAGCAGCTGCAGGCTGGCAGCCTTCCTGTCAGAGGGAATCAGCTCTAATGTTGCGAAGATGTGGGTTTTTTTGGCAGTGATGCATTTTGTCAGTTTTTTTTTTTTTAAATTAAAATATACGGTTAGTAACCTTTGTTTTACCACAATGCTAACTGGGTACAGAATATAACTGGAGAGGCAGGACTGCAGATGGCTGAGGCATCCTGAATGGATGGCAGAGCAGAGACGGGACATCTGTAGATGACACAAGAGCTTGAGAAAGGTGGGCTATATCAGGCTTTGAGGCTGGAGATCTTCAAGCCTGAACTAAGGAGTGGAGGTCTGCGTAGGCCTGGACATAGTGAGGAGTTGACAGTCTGTCCAAGCATGGACATTGTAAGGGGTGGAGGTCAGCACAGGCATGGACTAAGTGAGGGTTTGGAGGTCTGTCTGGGCTTTGACTCGGTGAGGGGTGGAGGTCTGCGCAGGCATGGGCTAAGTGAGGGTTTGGAGGTCTGTCTGGGCTTTGACTCAGTGAGGGGTGGAGGTCTGCGCAGGCATGGACTAAGTGAGGGTTTGGAGGTCTGTCTGGGCTTTGACTCAGTGAGGGGTGGAGGTCTGCGCAGGCATGGACTAAGTGA
>JAABNY020000095.1:51232-61423 GCA_015164015.2 Brevimyrus niger | reverse complement strand
CAGGAGAAGAGGAGTCGCCGTAAGGAAGATCTCAACTAATGCAGGAGAAGAGGAGTCGCCGTAAGGAAGATCTCAACAGGTCCTAAAAACATGCTTTAGTCATTTGTGGGGGGCATAGGCACACAGAGGCATTGCTATGACCATTTGCTGATGGATGATACATCAACAAGGACGGTATCGAGAAACCAGCAGAGCAATAAATATGAGTGCAGTGAGGAACAGCACAGCAGAAACTGGCTGGAAAACTAATGTTCAGGGGTGGCAGTCGAGACTTCAGATAAGAGATTTGACTCCGACAAAACTTAAGTAGTGTGGACTTCCTTACAAAGTCTTTTTTAGAATTATCCTAACTGTGTAACAGACTTTGTGACAGTTTGCTTGGGTATGTGCCTGGTTTCTATGGAATGCATTTAAATGAAGGCTGGGAGCCTTCCCATGATCCTGATCAGGATAAGAAATTATAAGATCCCTCAAATCACCTGAGAAATACATTTAGCTTTTCTGGTTTATTTTAATTGCTCACTCTCACAGTGCAGAGAGCAAAGGTTATGTGAGTCTAAATCCCCACTATTTAATTGAGTGATTAAGATTGATAACTGTCAAAGGTAATGTCAAGAACCAATTTTATTATACTGTATATGCAGTTTTTAAACATCAATACTATGGTATGTTCTATGGAGTAATTTGACAAATATCCAAAGATTTAATAATCCTATCAACCAAAGACCACACACATTCAAGATTCAAGCAAATTATTGCCATTGTGTAACTCAACAAAATTTTGTTTATGACAACCCCAAAGGTGCATTAATAAGGTGCCAGCCCAGGGGAAGTTCCTCTGTGATGGTGACTCCCATAAACTTGAAGCTGGATCATCTTTCCTCAGCCTGTGCTTTGATTCTTACTGGATTGTGAATGATCTTTTTAGTATTCTAAAATCCTCAATGATTTATTTGGTCTTTTTGGTATTTAAGACCAAATTGTTGGTGTCATACCACACTGATAGGTTCTGAACCTCCTCCTTATATGCGGCCTCAACATCATTTATTATGAATCCAATAGTAGTTGTATAATCTGCAAATTCAACAATAATGTTTGATTTGTGGGTGAGTTGACAGTCATGGGTGAAAAGTGCATGGATGAGGGGGCTTTGCACAGAGCCCTGTGGCACACTGGTGCTCAGGGTGAGGATGGATGATGTGTACTTTCCCAACCTGACAGACTGGGTACTGTTGGTGGAAAAGTCCGGTAACCAGTTGCATATGGAGGGGGTCAAACCTAATGTGTTGAGTTTGTTGATCAGGTGGCTTGGTACGATTTTAAAAGCCTTGCTGTAGTCAAGAAAGAGCATCTTAATGTACTGTAGATGTTGGGCTTTTCAAGGTGCAACAGGACAGCATGCAAAGCCACACAGTTGGCATCCTCAGCCAAGCGGCCCAGTAGGCAACCTGGTGTCGGTCTAGATCAGCTGGGATAGAGGCTTTAATGTGGGTGAGTATCAGTTGTTCAAAACACTTTGCAATGACGGGAATGAGAGTAACTGATCAGTAGTCATTAAGAGAGGTAGTCATAGTTTTTGGAACAGGCACTATGGTCATGGATTTCAGGCTCACTGGAATTGTACAATAGGAAATAGGAAAGAGGGAGGTAGAATATTACTATTAACTATTAACACTTCACAGCAGCTCAGTCTAAACAGGAACGATACCGTTCTGCTCTCTGCAGGAGTAGCTCTGCTGCAGCCACCTACAAGAAGGCTGCACACATCTTGAAGGGGATGGGGGAAAGCCTTCAGGAGCCTCATCCCTGGTAGAGTTGAAACTGTCGGAGAACTAATAGGGTCGGGCCTGTTTGGGATCGGGGCTGGTGTGGTGCTGAGGCATCGCCTGCTGTATGGCAGCACTTATGTCCCAATTTGAGGAAACCCATCTGGGTTGGTACGTGGAACATCCTGTCTCTTCAGCAAGATGACCATGTTCCTCTGCTGTCAGGGGAGCTTTGTAAACTCAGCATTTGGGTGGTGGTACTCTGTGAGGTACACAATCTGGGGAGTGGCCTGGTTTCTGAAGGTGGATGCCCTTAGCCTCGTCGTTGAACTTGTTACTCCAACACTGATGGTGTGGTGGAGAAGATCCTCGTGGGCAGACACTGGACGCTGCAGAACTGCAGAGTCTACAGAAGTGCCCAGTTTGTGAATTCTATCTACAGACTTGTTGTTGCCACTCTGAAGATTGAGCTTAGATCCAGGAGGCTATAACCTACTATGAGAATGAGGCTGGACATGTCCAGACACCAAGATCAAGCTGATTGGGTGCGACTGCCAACGGTAATGTGATGTGGAAGACCTTCTGTGATAAGACCCCGAAGGTTGCTGAGGGTTGTGTTGGTGTTTCTGGTGTTCCTAGTAGGAGGTGTTTCATTTCACAGGGCACCCTGGATATTATCACAAGGAATCGCACCAATGACTTGGTGTCAACTCCAGTCTGTACTGGTAACTGTGGAGGACGGCTGTGATGGATCTGAAGGGAGATAAGGAGGTGTTTGTTAGATGCATCTGTGAGCAGGTGACACATCATCTGTGGTCTAGTGACTGGGTGTTGGGCAAAGTTGTGGGGTCCAGCAGTTGTGGGGCATCTGTTGAGGAAGAAATATTTACTGATCTTGACTTTGCCAATGATGCTGTGATTTTCACAGAGTCAATGAAGGCTCAGATTAGGGCTCTTAAGAGACTGAGCAAGAAGTCTGGGTATCTGGGTTTGCGAGTGTCCTGGATAAAAACCAAAGTCTAGGTCTTTAATGGCATCTTAGGCACAGCCATCAATAGTTGGTTTGACTTTGTGTCAAATGAGCAATTGGTAGAAGAGTCCTGAATGAGGCACATTACCTACATTGTGAGGGAGCATCAGTTACGGCACTACAGCCATGTGATTTCCCTGAAGGTCACCGAGGACTCGAGGGGCTGGACCAGGTTGAGGGGATGCCCACACCTGGCTGCAGCAGATAGATGGCCATTTCCGAAGGGCGGGATTGGACCATATGTCTGCCTGGGGGGGTCGCTAGCCAGGCTCCTGAGGAGTTTCGCCATGTGTTGGGTGCAGCAACGCACTGCATCAGCACTTGTTCCCCAACCTGTCCTGTATGTTTGAAGCAGCCCAGTTGGGAGATGCCAGTATCAGGCCAATCTTTGACAGTCTTTCTAGTTAACACTGTTAACAAGGGCTTTGGGCGCAGGGACAAGGAACAGTCAGTAAGATGGTTAGAATGTCCAAGTTGGGCGCATGGTATGACCTTGTAAGCATCTTTTATGTTTGTCTAAACATGATCCAGTATGTTTTCCCTCTTGTTTTGCAGCTCACTTGTTGATAGAATCTCAAAAGTATATTCTTAAGATTCACTTTATTGATATCCCTGGCAATGATGAAAACTGTCGGGGTGTGTGTTCTATTTACTGATAGCATCATATAGCTGCTTAGGTGCTAGCTTAATATTAGCCTGGCACAGTATGTACACTGCCATAACAATAACAGCTGAATGTTCTCTGGGCAGGAAGAATGGTCAGCATCTTAGCATAAGATAGTGTACATTATATATTTATAGGTATTTGCATACATTTTGTTTTCACCATGTAGAAATTACAGCATTATTCCAATGCAGGGCAGTGTATGTCTGATGGGAGAGATCACATGACAATGCTAATAAAGTTACATCTAAGTAAGTAATGAGTAGTGATATAGCAGGAGGTTAGAAGGGGTGCCTGTAACTGGATGCTCATAGAGTCATGTCACTGCTGGATCCTTGACCAAGGCTCTCAACCCTGCTTTCTGAACAATGCACATCATTTTGGATAAAAGCATCTGTTAAATGAAGAAAAATGTACCGGTAACTATGACATTGCTAGTATGAAAAAAAGTCCATCAAAAATATGTACCCTGGGAAACTACCATTTCTGTGAAAGGAATCAGAAACCTTCTCCTGCTGTTTTAAGCAGCCTGGGCAATTCTGTATAAGGTGCAGTCGCACAGCAGATAGCTTGGTTAGCATGAACAGGGGAGAGCTGATCGGAAGTGGAAACTGAATTGAGCAACCACTGTGTAATGTGAGATTCGGAGAATCAGAGCCTGCAGCATAACACTGTCAGTGTGCAGTGCTGTTTCGTAGTAAATCACAGACACCAGAGAGACTGCATTTTCACAGCTACCTGCCAGTCCGTCATAATGTGTGAATAGACAGCTTTCATTTAAAGGATAAAACTGTAAACTTGGATTTTTTTTTTGTTAAAAGAGGAACTTCAAATTCTCAGACAGTGGTGAGTCACAGTGATTTTAGTTCACGGGATAATGCCATTACACAGCAATGGTCATTTTGACCAGAGCAGGCTTGTGAGTGACGCACATTTTCACACAGTTTGGTATGGAGCCGTGGAGTATCCTTCCTCTGTATTTATTCTGTTGTGACCAAGTTCCAATGTTCCAGCAGGACATGGTGGTTAGCAGTAAGATCCTCAGGAGATCTACAAGGTCTGCATTGATCGATGACCAATATACTGAAGTCCAATGTTTTCTTCTACTAAGAATACCTCTGCAAACACTCTATTCGAAAGCTCTACACATGGAATATCTCACCAGATATTTTTCTCGTCAGGCTCAAAGAGGGGAAAAACTTTTTTTTCCCCATTAGAGAGTTCCCTGGTACATTAATATATAGACTATCAGGTATTCATGAAACAGAAGACATGACAATTCAAATGACATGATTTTCATATCAGATTCACTAAGATACAAGGGCAGTATGAACATTTTGTATGGAAATCTGTATGTAAATTATCCAGGAAGTGTTGCTCAAGCTTTTTACAAACGAGAGGAGGCCATTTGGCCAATGAAGTTTGGTTGGGGAGAACGCAACCAATAGCTCAGAATTATCAAAATCTTACCTAGCTCTGATTTAAAAGAACCCAGGGTTTTAGCTTGCACTACAATAGGAAGACTATTCCATACTCTAACTACATGCTGTGCGAAGAAAAGCTTTCTCAAATCCAGTTTAAAATATTCTCCCGCTAATTTCCACCTATGGCCTTGAGTTCTTGTATTTGAACTAATATTGAAGTAACTATTTGGTTGAACAGCATCCAGGCCTGTTTGAATCTTACATACCTGGATCATGTCCCCTCTTAGTCTCCTTTCTCGAGGCTGAACAGATTCAGCTCAGCTAACCTCTCCTCATAGGATATTTCTTTAAGACCAGGAATCATTCTTTCCCTATGTTGAACCCTTTCTAAGGCAGCAGTACCCTTTTTAAGGATTAGGTGACCAAACCTGCACACAATATTCTGGGTGGGGTCTTACCATAGAATTGTATAATCTTAGCATCACCTCCCTTGACTTGAATTACACACACCTAGAGATGTAACCCAACATCCTATTTGCCTTTTTTATTGCTTCCCCACACTGGCAAGAGAGGGACAGGAAAGCATCAACATACATACCGAGGTCCTTCTCATAATTAGCTACCTTTATTTCAGTGGAATAAAATAAAATAAAACAACTGTACTTTATATTTCCACTCCCTGCATGGATTACTTTACATTTGTCTCAATTAAATTTCATCAGGTATCAGCCCAGTCACTAATTAAATCAAGATCGCACTATAGCCTCATCTGCAAATTTAACCAGTTCACTCTATTCGTTGGTGTCAATATCATTCATGTAAATTAGAAATAACAGTGGTCCTAAAATTAAACCCTGCGGTACCCCACTATGAATGCCAGCCCACTGTGACATTGATCCTCTAATAACTACCCGCTGCTTCTTGTCTGTTAACCAGTTTTAAATCCAAGCTGCTACAGTTCCTAAAATCCCTGCTGCTTGTGGGTGGCAACATCAGAAGGAAATCTGGAAATCTTAGTAAATCATGATCACATCGTAGGCCTTTCTGTGGTCAATTACTCTTATAGCTTCCTTGAAGAACTCAAGTAGATCAGTGAAACAGGATCTACCTCTTATAAATCCATGTTGGCTATCCTTATTTTAATCCAGGTAATCTACCATTGTCGGTTTCTTACTTGTGATCTCTGTAATGAACACCTGTGCAAAACACTCATTAAACTCATTAACTATATCAGTTTCATTTTCAATTATAAGACCCTTACTATCCAGCAGATTAGTGATTTCAGCTTTTAGAGCTCTTTTGGAGTTAAAATATTGGAAGAAACTTTTAATGTTACTCTTTGTCAGGGTCAGCCCCTGTTGTGGTCCTACTGTTGTCTTTGTTCTCCCCTGTTACCTCTCTGGTCATGTGGCTCAATGTGTTGAGCATCTGCTTGTCTGAACTGTTCTGTTCTGTGTTTGAATCCCACCGCCTCTATTTTTGTATTTTGCTCCCCAGTGTTTCATTTAAGTTTCTCTAGTTCTTGTGTCTGATTTTGTATTTGGTTTTTGTTCTGTTCCTTGCGCCCCTGCTTGTGTATTTACCTGTTTGTAATTCCCTAGTGTTGGTTTCCGTTTCCATAATTCCTTGGTTAGTTCTTAGTTTCCCTGTTTTGTTTCTTTGAGTTTATTAGTTTCATCTGTGCCCCTTTTCCTGGTCTCTGTTAATTAGTCTCACCTGTCCAGTGTTAGTCTTATTATCCAGCTTTGGTTTCTGTATTTAAGTCCCTGCTTCTGTTCTGTTCCCTAGTGGTTTGTTGATTGTGTTTCATGGTTGTGATGTTAGATATTCTCTGTGTTAGATGTGTATTTAGTGTTTGTTATTGATCCCATTTTTAGTTTTTGACCCCTCGTGGTCCTTTTGATTTTGTTTGTGTTTGCAGTATATTCTGTTTTATTTAAATCCCCATTTGTCCCTTTCGAGCCGCCAGAGGCTCATCCACCTTATCTGTTGGCACTCCCACCTGAGTCCCTGACACTCTTAGCCTTTAATGTAACTTTCCTTTTGACATTCCTCTTAGTGAGTCTAATATATATATATATTTTTAACTTAACCTTTAGACGTCATTAGTTATTCCCCATTTGTGGAACAGAGCCCTTTTCCTCCTGACTACAGTATTAATTTCAGTAGTGAACCACCTCTGGTGCAGTTTCCTAGATTTATTTTTGCTGGAAACGGGTATGAAGTCCTCTTTCTCTTGCAATAATGTGCTTTTAAAAAATTCCTATGACTCTTCAAGAGTTTTGTTTTTAACTCCACCCAGTTTACAGTTTCTAGTTTCAGTTTCATACTATTGAAGTCAGTCTTCAGCCTTCCTAATATTGTATACTTTTGTTTTGGCCTTTACTCTTCAGACACTAAAATTGACCTCAAATTTAACCATGTTAACCATGTTAAAACCTTAAGTTTTCCACCTTATCCTGGTTATTAGAGGGAAAACAAGCTTATGAATGGCTTCTCCTGTGTTAGGGTTTTAACAAACTAAGTAGAAAGGCAATCCTGTGCCATCTCATTCAGTAGAGCCAGAGACTGTGTCCCACTGTATCCCAGGTAAATTAAAATCATCCATAACTACAATATACTTTTTATTGCTCATAATCCTTATCTTGTCATATAACGTTTTGCTTTCCTCTGCAACTACATTAGGTGCTCTATAGCAAACACCAACTTCAGTTTTTAGCATTTGTGATTTTAGAATCTGGTTTTATCCATACAGCTTCTGTACTTTGTATCAGAGAGCTCCCTTGCCTGCAGGTTTTCTTTTACATTTGCTGCAACACCACCTCCCTATTGGGTCTCTGTGAAACAACATCTAGCCATTAATATATTCTTCTCCACCAATGTCACTCGACCATGTTTCTGTTATTGAGATAGTGTTAGTGGCCGCATGTGGCTCAGTGGGCTAAGCCTATGGGCCTGTATTCACAAGATTGCTGAGGCTGGGTTTGAATCAGCAGTCTGTGAATCTAACCCCCAGCTTCCTTGGCCCTGCTAGGGGTGGCTGCCCTTTGTGGAAACCTTACTGTACAAAGAGCAAGTTGAGGGAGGTGCAAAGACAATTTACCCATAGGGATCAATGAAAGTATTGATTATTTTAAGAGTCTGATTAAATAAAAGCCTTTAAGTCATGAATTTTGTTTTTACTACCCCTTGTGTTTACACACAGCAAAGAGTTGGCCTTTTACGGTGCCCACTTTCATAATTATTTGGCACTTTCCATCCCCACATACAGTATGCCTCCTCGACACACGAGTTCCTTCCACTTCAGATGCAACCCATCTGGCTTGAACAGGTCCCACCTGTTCCAGAAGGTCCTGCAGAAAAGCCCATCTACTCTTGCCTGTGTTGTTGATGCCAACATGCATGACGACTTCTGGATCCACCCCAGCTGGGGCCAAAAGCCTGTTCCCTGAAGGGTCCCTGCCTGGGCGCCAGGCAGGCAAGACACCGTATAGAACCCTCTATCACATAACACATAACTTTCTATACTTCTAATATTTTAATCCCCCACTACCACAACCTCCATCTACCTGGGAGGAGGGGGCTCCTCAGTGCCCAAGGGCCCACCTGCCTCCCCAGTCCCTTCCGGCTCTAAATCTGGAAGCAGTGTGAACACCCTTTCTTATGTCTCTGACCTATGGTCACCCAGCTCTCTCAACCTCTCTGTTCTTCATTCCCCCCCCTCCCCGTTGTGGTGTACACATTCTCTCCCTAAAAGGCATTTTAACTATCTCTTATATCTCCATGTTGTCCTGAACCTCGACCACGAGTGAGTCCACCAGTCTGACAGGACGCAAGACACCCATGCTGTTGCAGTCATAGTCTGCCAGAGTCAGAACCTGATACAGACTGGAATCCAATCAGCATACCGAGATTTATATTACAGGACACTGAATGTCACAATAAGGAAGGTAATCAGCATACTGAGCTTTACATGCAGCCTGCTTAAGCATTTGACAGGGTTATATATATGAATGTATGACAATGACCATCACATTGGTATTATTCATTAAACACTATGGTATCACCATATCTATGCACACATTTCACAGAAAGCATTACTACTCTAATACAACAAATCACACGACAAATCACACAACAAATCACATTATTCGATCTTAATTCTTGAATCTTTGATCCTCTGAAATACTTTGATCCTCTATTAAATTATTTATTTTATTTGTTTGTTTGCTGTTGTAATAAATATTGCAAGAATACAGATTCCTGTACAAATATATGTTGCTGCAAGGATCAGTCAAATAGGAGATGCATGAATGTCTCATATATGGCTTTGGGCTGTACAAGATATGAACATGACTGCTGAAACATGACATTTGAATGAGCCAAGGCCTCATAAAATGCCCCTGAATGCGACAAAGACATACAGGGCAGTGTTCAAATGTTATACAGGCTCTCCACAGAACTCCTGCCTGTCCAATGCCTACTGCTACTACACAGTCACTGGCCCACACACATGAAACTGGCACATTTACCAAACACCAACACATCAGCTACCTACAAGCCTTCCCACATGCCTGTTACACCACACACCAGCCATGCACCTATGTTTGCAAGAGTGCATGCCTGTTTGTGTATAGTTACCCCTTCACATTGCAAGGGTCGGGGTGGAAGATCCCAGCAAATGTGAAAATTTGCAAACAATGCTTGGGCCCATTACTATAAATGCAAAATTAATGGCACTGAAAAAGATTAAAACCTGCTATGAGAAAAGCTAGATTTCACAGTCACAAAGACAACTAAGATGTGAGTGAGGCTAGCTGCAGAGATGCATGGCAGGCCAAATCAAAGATGTATAGATGCCACCATGTTAAATTTTGACAAAAGTTTTCCCATTTAGTTGTTCTTTTGCCAACTCAAGAATGATTGAAACTGTGAATGCCAAAACTGTGAATGCCAAAACAGTGAATGCCAAATTTGTGAATCTGGAGGGGCAGCTGTGATTGGATGTGACAGTATGACCTTAAATATCTATGTTTGCAAAACAGTGCCATTATGTTTTAATTTACATTTCATGCAGTGTGGGTTATATAGCAACAGAGCTCTCAGGATGGAATCATGCCCGTTTATATAAGTATAATCAAACCGTATAATTGGGTTAAAGCCTGTGAATGTAAATGAAGGAGGCTGTTTGTAATAATGGATGTAAATGAAGGAGGCTGTGTGTAATAATGCAGGGGTTCCCAAACTTTTCAGCTCACGACCCCCAAAATAACCGTGCCAGTGACTCGTGACCCCCACTATCCTTGG
>JAABNY020000095.1:16202-27544 GCA_015164015.2 Brevimyrus niger | reverse complement strand
GCTTCCGGGATAGGCTCCGGACCCCCCGCGACCCAGTAGGATAAGCGGTTTGGAAAATGGATGGATGGATGGATGGCTGTGGGGAGGAAGTATTTCCTGTGACATTCAGTGAAGCACTTCATGTCTGCAGCCAAAGGTGCTTTTCAGTCCAACCACAACCTTCCTTTGTGGATGATCCACATTTCCAATAATACGCTAAATTCTACCCAACATTCTCTGATCTACCATAGTTTCCAAGGTGTCCAGTCCTAATCATATACTGCATACCAGCAATTCTGTGGAGCTAGGCCAGAGCTAGTGGAGCATGAAAACAGTTCCAAATTAGGCACCAGTTCAGGACCAGGACCAGTACCGCATTGCTGGAAAGGGCCATCTAGAAATTTTTAAGCATAGCAAGTCAGTTTTTCAATCAGTTTTTAAGAAATCATTGTACTGAACTAAAATCCAAAGAGCATAGCGGTTGCCGGATCCAGTAACTTGCAGGGAAAAAAAATTGGGAGTTGGATTGGTACTCCAGTCACTGTAAACACTTACCGACGCTCCGAAACAGCAGACAGGACTCCTTTCTGCTCTGCATAGGAGCAGCACTGCTGCAGCCGCCCCCAGGAAAGCATCACACATCATGAAGGGAATGGAGAAAGCCCTCACTGTACGTGTTCCCCTATCAGCAGTTTGGTCTTATGCCTAAGAAGTCTACATCAGCCGCATCTGGGCAATGAGGGTTCTTAGTAAAGCATAAACATGAATATTTTTTGCAGTCTTTCTCGTTTTTCATGCTGCGTTAGACACAGTCGACGGCCCTGTCCTGTGGGACATCCTGAGACTTCGTGGGATGCCCCTGACGTTGCTGGATCTCACGGCCAGCCTTTACACTGTTACGGTGAATGCTGTGCAAAGTGGAGGCAGAACCTCCATGTTCTTCTCATTTGATTTTGGGATTCATCAGGGGTGTGATCTTGCTCCTGCTCTGTTCAGTGCCTGCATGCACTAGGTTCTGGGTAAGGATGTGGGGTCCAGTGGCTATGATGCATCTGTTAGTGAAAAAATATTCACTAATCTTGACTTGCTGATGACAGTGTGAGTCAATGGAGGCTCTGGTTGGGCCTTTTGAGAGACTGAGCAATAAGACAAAGTATCTGGATTTACAAGTGTCCAGGATCTGGGCCTTTAATGATATCTTGGGCACAGCCATCAGCTGTGTTTGTCTGTGGAGAGAATGTTGACCACACTGAGAGGTTCACTTACCTTGGGAGCAACGTTCATGTCTCTTGTGATTCTTCCTATGGTGTCAGTAGATGTAAGGTAAAGCATGGGGTCATGAGGTCACTGAAATGGCGCGTGTGGCGCTCCCAATTTCTTTGCAAGAGGACAAAGGTCCAAGTCTTCAGAGTCCTGGTGCTTCCTGTCTTACTATATGGCTGTGAGACATGGTCGCTATCCAATGGCCTGAAATTAAGACTGGACTCCTTCAGTATTGTGCCTTTTTGGAGTGATTTGATTTTTTTTGTGGAATGAGCAATTTCACAGGAAGTCCTGAATGAGGCATTTTACCTGCATCGTGAGTGCCAGAAGTGGCACTATGACTAAGTGCTGTGATTCCCCGAGGGTGATCTGGTTCACAAGATCCTCATTGTTGCGGACCCAAGAGGCTGGCCCAGGCCAAGGGGATCCCCACGTAATACCTGGCTGTGACAGAGGGTGGGATGGGACCTGTTGGCCTAGAGGGTTGCCAACCGGAATCCAGTGGTGTTTCATGGTGTGGATGTGGCAATGAACTGTAGCAGTGCACACTCCCTAACCAAGTCATTTCTGTTAATGTCACTGCCTGAATAAATATTTAATATTCCCTTGTTTTACCTGATGTTTCATGTCAGAGGCCATGGACTGTGAGTCTGTCTCTGTGCCGCACCTGGTGCCACTGCTCAGGCTGATGGAGGGAGAGGATGCAGGTGAACACACAGGACATGGGTGCCAACTGCTCCTCAGCATTCTACAGTCCGCCCGTAACTCTGCTGTCAATGCTGGGCAACACCAGGCCCACGCTCATACTCTGCTAACAGGTGGGTCCTTAACCAAGCAACACCCAAAAACCCACCCCCAGTGGTGTTAGTGGCTGGGCTTGGATTTGTAGTTTTTCATACTGTCAAATTATTTAGCAAAATATTGAGTGCCTGACATTTTACTGCTTCTTTAGCAGGCTGGGAACCAATCCCTGAGCTTTTGGAGGCCTTTCAGACAGAGTTTGCCCTTCGCCTCTTCTGGGGTCAAGCAGGAGTTAGAGCAGAGCGTCAGGAACGTTACAAGAAATTTGATGCAGTACTTAGTGCTTTATCGAACAAGCTGGAATCTGCCCACGACTCTGACCTTTGAGCCAATGTCAGCTCTACCTCCCAGATCCTGGAGGATCCACACTGTAAGCCAACATGGATGTCAAACAAACCCTTTAATGAAGAACCCTGGCAAGTGAGAGACAGATGCATTAATCTACCTATCCATTATGTTACACGGATGTAGTAGGGGAAAGCTTCTATCAACAGAATTGGAACATAGTAAGTCCTTTTTACAGGGAATGTAAAAATCAGAGGCCTTACTGGGAATCCTACTGAACATGGTAAGGAACGGAAACCTTTCTGGACATCAATGCAGTATAGCAATATCTAGGGTTGGTGTGTGGCTCAGTGGGCTAAGCCTGTGTACTTGTAATCAGAATGTCACTAGTTCAAACCCAGCCTTGGCACGTCCATGGGTCCTTGATCAAGGCCCTTAACCCCCAACTCCCTGGGCGCCAGAACAGGTGGCTGCTCTTCACACACATCTTACGCTACAAAGAGCAAGTTGAGGGAGGTATAAAAAGACAATTTCCCCACAGGGATCAAGTTTAAAAAATCATCAGTTGTCATATTGAGCATGGTGAGAAACAGAGACCTTACTTGGCATTAGACTACAGTAAAGAACAAAGCCTGTGCTGGGAATCAGACTGGAACTAGTGCTAAGCAGAAGGAGGAACAATGATGGAGTTATGTACAGTAACACAGGGGACTCCTTCCAGGGCAATGATGTAGTATTTGCATATAACCTGTCCACATCCTCCAGGATACTTAAAATCAATTCTAGATCATCTACAATACCTAATACAATGTAGATGATATGTAAATATACTGTATTGTTCAGGAAATAATGACAAAGAAAAACTGTATATGTTCAGTACAGAGGCAATTATCATGACACATATAGTAATTATAAATAGATATAACATAAATTCATTTTCCCTCTAACACACACACCATAACACTGTGTTAACATTCACCGGCACCCAAAACTATACCTCACTTCATTTTCATGGATTCAGTATAGTGCTAGGTGCGTGGCAATTTCATGTTTTACTTTTTGTAACTTTACAGAATGTTTTTTTTCTGAATATTTTCAATCCACAGTTAATTGATTCCATGGATGTGAAACCCACAAACGTGTAAGGCTGACTGTAGGCCTACTTACCCACGCTGAGGTTAAATTGAAAACCTTGCCATTCTCTCACAATATAATGCATAATTGTGTTTGACAGTTTCGGTTTATTGGTTTATGATTATTCGCTTTGCCCCTATCTGTACCTTTGCCTTGATCTGTTTGCTTTCTGGTTTCTATCTGTCGCCCGGTTTTTGGATTACATTTTCGCGCACCCCTTGGATTCAGACGCTTTGCCTTGTGTATGTTCTGTGTGTTTGTTAGGTGCGTAGGGAGTGGTTGCCATCTTGTTTACGAGTTTTGTATGCTGTTGTTTTGGATAAGGAGTGAGGAGTAGTACTTGTTTTCTGATTCCTCTTGCACGCAGTTAAGTTAGATTTGGGTTAGGTTCAGTAGCTGGGTTTTTGTTTGTTATTTTGTCTATAATCTACTCCTGAGTCCTTCTGCACCGGGTTTATTTGTTCTATGCCTGTCATGTGTAAATAAAAACCAGAAAAATATAAAAATATCCCCCTTTGTCCACGATGTTCCCTTGTGCACCACACCCTGTGTTTCCCTTATTCCACTTCCCCTTTCCCAACCTGGACTGGGGCTCGCAACAGAAATTGGGGGTTCGTCCAGGATAGAACATTTTGGTGGCATCGTCCCTCTGCTTTGTCTGTGTCACTCAGTCCCTTTGTCTTTTTCGGCTTTGTTTGGCAGATTAACCGTGTTAGGAAAAGTCTGTGTAATTGGGATTAGCATGGCTGTGTTCTACCTACTTGAGTTTAGCCTGAGCCCCACACAGGAGCAGTTTGATAGTTGCAGGTAGTGAGACCTGGATAAGGGCTTTGGAGTTGGAGGCAGAGCGGGATGCTGCCATGCAGAAGGTGAGGGTGGGCCAGCCACAGCCTATTCCTCAGCCTTGTAAGGTAAACTCCCCTTGGAACTGCTTGCTCCACGCTTCCTTGGCTCATGCCGGTGCTAGCCCACCGGACGATGCTTCGCATCCTTGCACTCAGTCTCCGACAGTTCCAACCCGGTCCCCTGAGAGGGAGAATATCAGATTTGATGTGAGTCGCCATATTGGATTTGTGCCCATATTTAGTGAAAACAAAGTAGATGCATATTTCCCCATCTTTGAGCGCATCACGACCATTCTGAATTGGCCCAGGCACCTTTGGTCATTTTTGCTGCTGTGCAAACTCATGGGGAAAGCTCAAGAGGTTTGTTCAGCTCTCGGTTTAGAACGGAGCCTTGATTATGATGTTGTAAAGGCTACTGTCTTGAGGGCATACGAGTTAGCGCCTGAAGCTTACCAGCATAACTTCCAGAAACTTTGTAAATCCGCCTCTCAAACCCATGTGGAATTTGCTCAGGAGAATTTACTCCACTTTGATAAGTGGTGCACTGCTGGTGGTGTGACGGATTTCGATTTTCTGCTTTTGCTTGAGGAGTTTAAAAACTGTGTACCTGACCGTGTTGTTATCTTTTTCAACGTACACAAGGTTGCGTCTCTTGCGGAAGCCGATATATATAAAACACACTATAAAGAAGTACCTTCTCCCCAAATGATCCAAATGGCAGATTTCAGTTTTTCTGTAATGTAAGACTCATGTTGACTGAAAGTATTATTCTGAAAGAAAAAAAAATACATCATTTTATTATGACCCCAACCGTAACATACTACTTGTTTGATGCTTAATGTGTCCTGTTAAAGTCTACTTTGATCAGGGGGCCTCTGGAGATGCTGGGGACATCCAAGACTGCTTCTGGATTACCAGTACGTATGCTGGACCTGGCGTCAGCTTTGGGTGACAGATTCTTTATCAATCTAACCATAAGACCATGGCCCAATAACGTGTGGGAATCACATATGTCATTTTTCCATCAACATTTAACCAGTGCTGGTCTGGGTCCAACTTGGTGCCTATTGAGAACCTGTCCTTGTTTCCATGGTTTAAAAAAACGAATGGAATGTTAATGTTACATAGGCGGAAGTGAGAATAAAGGTTCATATGAATTCTGTTTTGGATTTTAAGTTTTTATAAGCTTCTCCCCAGTCTGTGTGTATACGTGAATATATTCTTTAACTGTTCTTTCAAGGATCACACAATAAAAGAACCTGTTAAAAATGAAACTTTGCTGTCTGCTTCATTATATCTTTGCTCAAGTACCACAATATTTCATTGATTTGACCTGTGACATATTTTTGCTTCTCATTACATCTGGCCAGCAGATCTTTTCCTTTTCCACAGAGTAAAAAAATATGTAGCATTATTCCACTAATAAGACTATGGTCATAAGCTGTGGCTAGTGACCGAAGGAACTAGATCGCGAGTATAAATGGCCAAAATGAGTTTTCTCTGCAGCGTGGCTAGGCTCTCCCTTAGAGATAGGGTGAGGAGCTTGGTCATTCGGGAGGGGCTCAGAGTAGAGCCGCTGCTCCTCCGCATTGAGAGGACTCAGATGAGGAGGCTCGGGCAACTGCTTAGGATGCCTCCTGGACGCCTCCCTGGTGAGGTGTTCCGGGCATGTCCCTCTGGGAGGAGGCCCCGGGGAAGACCCAGGACATGCTGCAGCGACTATATCTCTCGGCTGGCCTGAGAGCACCTCGGGATTCCCCCGGAGGAGCTGGAAGAAGTGGCTAGGTAGAGGGAATTCTGGGTTTCCCTGCTAAGTCTGCTGCCCCCAGGACCCGACCTCGGATAAGCAGAAGAAAATGGATTGATGAATGGAAGTTCTGGCAAATTTTACTGCAATTAGCCAAACATATGTTGGTAATCAGTTGAATTTTTCAATGCAGAAATATGGAGACACAAGAAAAAAGGTATCTCAAATATAGCTCAAAAGCTCAAAGCACATTTTGTATATCACCTACTTTCCTGAACTGCTAATGGTGGTGGGGGAGGGAGGGGCAGCTGAGGGGATAACAGACAAATTTCAGTACGCTGCCCCTTTATGTACCATTAATGTCTTGTGCTCGGAAAAGGGAAGCAGCACAGGATCCAATGAGATCAGATGAACATGGGTTCTATTATAAAGTAGACAAATCTGGAACATCACACACAAAGGACAAAACTCAATGACCAGACTGGGGAAACATACTCCAACATGGACTTAAATAGACCAGATTAGGTAACAACAATGAGAAACAGTTGGTAACATGGGGATTCCACACGAGGTAGATGAAGGGGCATGGCACATGGGAGGATCAGACAATCAGGGCAGGACAGGACCCCCCCAAAGGTTCACATTCCAGGCGTACCGAAGGGGAGCGAAGAGACAAGACTGGGGACATGATGGCACTGAGGGAAACAAAACCAAGAAACAAGCCACGGGGAACAGCAACTGCACAAGAAATAAACAAGGATGTCAACGAGCCAACGGGAACAGCACAGACACACAGAACAGGCACAATAACACAAACAACAACAGCTGACACACCACAGGGAAGGCTGACACACAGGGGCACCAGAAATGGCAACACCATTCCATGGGAAACCAAGTAGAGGGACAATGAAGTGACAAAACCAGGGAACAAACCAACAGGAGGAGCACCAACAAAAGGAGGAAACAGGAGGGAAAAAAGGTGAAACAGGATGGGGAGCAAACATAGGGGGCACAAAACCAAGGGGCATAGAGGCAAAGGGTGGGGTGTACCAGGGTGCCAGAGGGAACCTCGGTGGGCGGAAGGTGGGAGCTGCAGAGGCCACAGGCAATTACAAGATCAAAGCTGGATGGTCCCTTGGCAACTGCAACGCATTAGCTGGAGGGGACACTGAAGGGGATGAGGAGGAAGGCAGAGGAACTGCTGGAGGAGCTGAGGAGGGAGGTGAAGGGGATACTGGAGAAGGCAAGAAGGGAACAGAAGCTGCTGCAGGTGAAGGCGTAGCCACAGCCAGTGAAGGCAACTGATGAGTCGGAGCTGGGGGACCCACAGGTGATCACCAATGTGCCGGATGCAGGACCACAGCCACCCAACTAGTCACCGCATGGGGTCAATGCAGGCAACGGTCGAGCAGGAGCCAGGGGGACTGCAGGCAACCGCCAAGCAGGAGCTGGAGGAACCGCAGGTGACCGGCAACTGAAGCGATGGGGATCAAAGGCAAGCTAGGAGAAAGGGCAAGTGGGACCTGACCCCAGCGCAGGTGTCCTCTCCCTCCCTGGGAGACTAAGAAACAGGGCCATGGCTATGATGTGGTGGTTGGGGGAACCCACTGGAGGGGTTCATTGGGGAAATCAGGGAAATCCCTGAGGGTTCCCACTCAAGCTCCTCCTTTACTTCAACCAAGGAGCAGTGGTCCGATAGTCCGAGGCCTCCTCGGGTACAGGAACTGGGGTCATGGGAACTAGGAAAGAAGCAGGGTCCGGGGGATCAGGGACCTCCTTGGGGACAGGAGCTGGGGGGTCAGGAGCAGGAACTGGAACAGGAACCAAGGGGTTGGGAGCAGAAACTGGAGCATTGGGACCTCCTCAGAGACAGGAGCTAGGGGCATGTGGACAGGAACCATGTGGCCTGGGACAGGAACCTACTCTAATGCGGACTTAAATACACCAGACTAATTAACAACAAGAGAAACAGCCAGTAACACAGGGATTCTACACGAGGTAGATGAGAGAGGCACGGGACACGGGAGGATCAGACGATCAGGGAAAGACAATTAGCTTTGAGCGTTTAAAAGGCCAAGCCGTCAGCTGACAAATGGCCAGGCAGGTTCCTGAAAGCCTACATTTGACAGCTGTCAATTGAGAGTGTTTGCAGGGCAGATAAGCACGGCTCCACTGGTCCCTCTGAAACCACCATGAAAAAAGTCTCCAATCTGTACCAGTGAAGCTTAAAGAACAAAAACCTTTTATTTTTTATTCTTAACTTGAATGACAGACAGGCACAAATCTTGAGATCTGGCATCCAGGAACACAGAGGAATGCAGCACACTTTGTCCCATTGATCTCGTGCTACCTAATGGCTTCCTAGAGAAGGCTGCAACCTAGTCAGCAAATGTCCAAAGTCTGTACAACCAGTGCTTCCTGAGATGCAAAATCAAAACTAAATTTCCCACAAATTCTTTATCTCATTTAAATTTTTAACTTTTTACTGAAATGACATGCCCGAACTTGAGAGATTTGAAATGAATGTGGGAAGGCAAATATGCTGCACTCCGATTTATTTAGCACCACCTGGCAGCTACTTAGAGTTTTCTACTGACTTGGGACAGAATAAATACTGTCTAAAGTCCCTAGATAAGTTTCTAGTTTAAAGGATTAAAGGTTCTTCAGATATAATATTAAAACTAAAATTAACACTAACGTCTCTTGCAAGACAGAAGATGAAAATAAGCTGGGGGGGGGGGTAAGGATGCCTGAGCACCTGCCCATTCTGTCCGACAGGGGCGAAACCAAACCTTTTACCGTGGGGGGGCGGGGGAGGGGGTAAGGGTTCTGGACAGTGGTCTGTCCAAATGAGGCATAACCACACCATTTACTGTAGGGTGGGAGGGGGTAAGGGTGCCTGAGCACCTGCCCCTCCTGTCCGACAGGGGCGTAACTAGACCTTTTAAACTGGGGTGGGGGGTAATTATTTAATAAAACAAATTTCATTATTCAATCAAATAAATAAATTATAATTGAATTTATTTTAATCCACTGAACCAGGACAGTAACTGGATATAACTATATTTTCTAATGTTTTTTGTTTCTGGTTTCTGTTATGTCTCCAAATGATTATTATATACATTGATTCTGTGTCATTGTGTTAATGTTCAGCTGCAGCAGTAAAGTGAATTTAACTTAATCCATCAGGCTGTGGTTTCATTATGTTACTCAGTTATGCTTTGGGTGACGCTGAAGCAGGACAATAATAGGACAGAACAGAAAGTCTTTATTGTCATTGTACAGGGAAGAAATACAGTAAATAGACATAAATATATAAAATGTACATCAGGATCACATTTAGTTACATTTTAGTCAGAGAGAAAAACTTTAAAATTATATTTTTCTTGTTTATTCAGCTCAAATATACATTTCAGATTATAAAAGGTTAAAAATTTGAGATTTTACCTTTTTGTCAGGAGAACCAGCAACACGTCACAGCGACACTGAGGAATTTATATCAACATAAAACCCTGGATAGAGGGACTCAGTGAATGAGGAGGTAAATCTGTACAGGGGGGTCAGTCCATCAGAGGAGACTCTGTAGAAAGACAGAGCACCAGCCCCCCAGTCCAGATACACTCCTACTTTGCGGGAGCCTGAGGGCTGTATGGGTATGGGAGTCTCTTTATTATTGTGCTGGACAGAGTAAATGTCAGGATAACAGTACAGACACCATGACTTGTCATTGCATCCAAGCCGACAGTTCCACCCTCCTTTCCTCCTGATCCCTTTATAAGTCACTCCTATTTCAGCTCCATATCCATCCCACTCAGCCTCCCAGTAACAGCGGCCAGTCAGACTCTCTCTGCATAGAACTTGGGGGCACCAGTCAAATCTCTCTGCGTGATCAGGATATGGCTGCTGCTCTGCCCCCCCGGTCACCTTCCTGTTCCCCCATGACAGAGACAGGTGTCGGTGTGCTGTGTTGGGGTCCAGCGTCAGCTGGCAGGAGTCTGTAGGCAGGGGGAAGAATTGTTAATACCTGTACTTCATGTTCCTGTACGATATAAAAACAGCACAGCTTCCGCTAACAAAACAGGAACTGAAGTTTATGAAATAGCTCAGGAAATGTCAGACGGAGCATGACGGAGCATGACGCTGGAGTTGCACTCCATGAGGATCCAGTATTTTCAGCGACTGTCTGACATGGTCTTTAGTCACAGCAAAGCCACTCTGAATACATTTCACATGCATCGGCTTATTTCGGTGAAGCGCGTCATACTGTATCTACTGATCCGGGAGAAACACTGCGGTGTCAAGCGGGCGGAATAGGTGCCGCACAAAGTCTGCAAACTAATGATAATGCCGTCTACAAACCATCAATAAAAGTGGATTAAACTACACAGATCATGCATCATGAAAAACAGAAAGATTCTATGCAGAAAGACAGGGAGATTCTCATTAACTCAGGAAAACAGAAAAATATTACATTAATTTGGAAAAACAAAACAGATTTTTTTACGATGAATGCAATAATAGTTGGTAATACTCGCTCAAGCCGCAAAGCTAATATTTTGGTTAGTATTTTGTAATACATATTGAGTAAACTAATTTATAAAATTAGTAAAATTAGGTTACATAGTATAAAATTAGATGGGTCTGTTATATCTCTGTCTTTCTTAGGGATTAGGGAAATTAAGGCTTCATTAAATGTTGGTGGTAAACGACATTTCACAAAAATTTAAATATATACTTTCAGCAACACTGGGACCAGGATGTCTATATATTCTTTGTAATATTCTGTAGGTAATCCATCATAACCTGGAGATTTCCCAGTATTCATTAATAATACAGCTTCCCTTATTTCCCTTTCAGTTAGAGGCATCTCCAGTTTTCTTGCTTGTTCGAGGTGAATTTGAGGCATTGCAATATTAAAAAAATCTATTCTTGTTCCTTATGATAACTGTCACAAGGTGTTGTTGATAAATATAGATTTTTATAATACTGTTCAAAAACCTTGTTTATATCTTTAGTTGAGGTTACCAACTGGTTATGCTGTTTGATGGTCGAGATAGTATTTGAGAAGTACTTTTCCTTTACCTGTCTAGCTAATATTTTCCTGGATTTTTCCTTCTTCATAAAAGTAGATCTGAGCCTATATAAAGAATATTCTATCTTTTTGTTATACACTCACCTAAAGGATTATTAGGAACACTATACTAATATAGCGTTTGACCCCCTTTCACCTTCAGAACTGCCTTAATTCTACGTGGCATTGATTCAACAAGGTGCTGAAAGCATTCTTT